>OU696576.1:8732487-9002487 GCA_916048095.2 Sacculina carcini
TGCCAACAACACACAGATTGACTGAGACTTGAGCGTGAATACAATGCATTGTGGATTAAGCCAATATAAAGCCAGTTTAATCCCCAAATACCCCCCCACTCCGTGTCACCATCCCCACCGATATAATCTTGGGGGATGGAAGACTGTAGCATCCATTGTTTACCGCACGAATACGACAGTACAAAACAGCACATGAAAGCGTTGGGTAGATTATTGCTCTTTTGTCCAATCGGTTCAATTCCCAACTTGACAATCCCGGCATTCCCCACCAGTGGGGAATTTCCCACATGTTACGGGATCACTGGTTTAATATGGCCCCTTATTGTTGAAAAAGTCTGCATTTGTTACTGTATCTGTTTTCACGCAGAAAAATATGATACAAGTGTGTAATTTAGAAAAAACACACACACACAGCCACATACCTGACACTGAATCAATGGTGAACGTGTGGTTGGCACCACGCAGCTGGTACACAACCCCACTCTCTCCCCGCTCCTGCGCTCTGTCCGCGTCGGCGGCCGTCACGCGGCCCACGTGCACGCCGGCCGGCCTCGCCTCGGCCACGCGCAGCCGGTACGTGGCACGTGCAAACACGGGCCGGTGATCGTTGGCGTTGAGCACGTGCACGACCACGTGCGCCTGTGCCGCACGTGGCGGCGTGCCGTGGTCGCTGGCCGTCACCACGAGCCGATGCGTCGACGCACGCTCGTGATCGAGTCGACGTCGCAGACGCAGCCAGCCACTGTCGGGAGATACGGCGAACAGAGCCGCCTGGTCGTCTTCGAGCAGTCGGAAGGTGACACGACCGTTGTTTCCTGTGTCGGCGTCGAAGGCCTTCAATCGGAGCAGTCTCCAGTTGGCAGGACGGTCCTCGCGCACGGAAGCCTCATACACCACCTGTTGGACGTGCGATGTGGAGGTGGATGTGGAGTTTGGCGGCAGGAAGCGAGGGGAGTTGTCGTTCTCGTCGGTCACTCGCACCAGGACGGCGAGACTGGAGGAGAGCGGCGGTTCTCCCTCGTCTTGAGCCTCCACCAGCAGCCGATATGACTGGCGAAGTTCCCGATCAAGAAGGCGACGCAGAATCAACGCTCCACTGACAGGATGAACTGAAAACACCTGCTCTGTCGTTGTGTCTGTCGACGGCAGAAGACGGTAGACAATGCGTCCATTAGCGGCCACTGAATCTGCGTCGTGGGCGCGTGCCGTGAACACCTGGGTGCCGACCGGCGTGGCTTCAGACAGCGACACGACCACTGACGGAGCGGCAAACTGCGGCGGCTCATCATTGACGTCCGTCACACTCACGTTCACCTGTCCGTCAAACATATACAAAAACATATATACAAAAACAGTTGGTAGCACACCCGCCTCACAAGCGGGAGGTCCGTGGTTCGAAACCCGGCGGAGCAGAATTTCATTGGGCGAATTCTACAATCCCACAGCCCCTGTCCACCCAGCAGAAAAAGATGGTACCAGATATCAGTCATGTGTTGTGTCATGAATTCTGGGGAGGTGTCCCTCTCTAATACGTCTTCCGTCCTTGTGGCGCCATAGCGTGGAGAGGGTCGGTTCTGCGGTGGCAGCGAGCTGCACGGGACACAACTGTGTGTTTATAAGCTTCAGCTTCTTCCCGTGTAGCAGCTGTCACTTAGGCATTTAACCTTTATTTAACACATACACATATCTAGGTCAAATAGTAGGCCAAATGGTCGTTTTCGGAAACAGAAAAGCTCAAACAGATAATCAGCAAATAACTCGATAAGAACATGGAATTTCAAGAAGTGAAGCTCCTAAATCAGCGTGTATCAGATATCAGGAAACGAACTCTTAAATTGCCTATTTTGAAAACGAACATCTCTCAAAGTTGGTACTCTTTCTCAAGAGATTTTATCTCGCGGGCTTTTTGCATTGTTATTTTTTGCTATGCTGATTTTGATGACATTACATACCCAATACACTGGGCTGAGCAGAATTATCGGAGGGTGTAATTGCATATTCCTTCCCCAGTCAATTTGTCAGAGGTTAAGTACACCCCATATACCCCCGGGATCACCCAAGCACACACAGACCTGGGTGTGAGCGTAGATCGGAGGATATCCCGAGGCTGCTTGAATGTTGAGCCGGTATGAATCATGCAGCTCACGGTCAAGATGACCTGATACGGTCACGTGACCACTCGTCTCACCAATGGTGAACACACCGTCGGGGTCACCAGAGAAAATACTGTACTGTACACCCGTACCTGCACACACGCACACACACACACGCACACACACACACACACACACACACACACACACACACACACATCAGTGTAGGCGTGAACAACATGTGTTTGAAGAAAATACTCTGTCAAATTTGAGCAGTAAATTATTTTGTTAGAATATATGACAGTATGATATGCTAACTGCACTAACTCAGACTGTGGCCATATTAGGCAATTTTAAAACATCTATAAAAAGTCACCAAAATACAAAAACCCAGCTCTATTTTGGCTCAAAAAACAATTTATGACCTAACTGCAAACAAAATTTTGTCTTCAGCTGTTTTTATGACAATTGTGCAGAAAAGTGTGCATAAGTACACACACACACACATACACACACACACACACACATACACACACACTTGCTGGTCAAGGATGTGTCTGTGTGTGTAAAGCGAGGAGAGTCGCAAAAGAGAGAGAGACGGAAGACAGAGCGACAGATAAGAGCGGATCAATCTTGTAGCGCTGGAGGATGGAGGTCACAACGCATATGACCCAACATACACACACACACACACACACACACACACACACACACACACACACATACACACGAGCTAAAACTCGATCCACGGGAAGGTTGAAACAAGCAAGCTGGAGAAAGAGCAGAGAGAAAGCGAAAGAGAGATAGAAGAGAGGAAGAAAGAAGAGCCGGAGGTGAATGCCTCTCAAATCTCATTTGCAAATAGACAGCATTTGATCAGCGAGAGTTATCGTGCTGAGTCGGCAGAAGACCGCGGCAAACACGTGCCCGCACCACAACAATGCACTTGCATCTCTCATAATCCTGCATTACTCGTGTCTTTCATACAGTTGCAATAAAATAAGAAGATGGGAAAAACACAGTGAAGACACAACAGTGGATACGCCAGTGAATTTTCAGATAAAAAAGCAAAAAACTTCGAAACAAAATGAAAAATACAGCGAAAAAAAACACTTGCAACTTTTCCCTCTCACCATAATTTTCCCCGAACAACATCAATTAGCAACAGTCGTAATAGTACACAAACACAGTGACAAGACTGACCACTGGCAGCAGAAAAGTCACCACCAGCAGCGACGGCATACACCGCCCCGACGGCGTGGCCCCGTGGAGAATTCTCCGCCACCGAGAAGGCGTAATGGCGACGGGTGAAGGTGGGCGCACGCCGCTTCAAGTCCACCACATTGATCAGTACGTGTGCGTCCCGCCGCGCGTTCAATCCCCCGCCATCAACAGCGGTCACGCGCAGCAGATGCTGCCTACCTGCACTGCCCAGCCATCCCACGCTACTCACCTACACGCCACACACACACACACGCACACATACACGCGCATAGCGTACGCGATTGAATTGAGAGCCAAAAACATGAAAAAACAAACTAAACTAGAACAGAAATGTCAAAAAGAACAATTGATTGATAAGTACACACAATAAGCAAAGTTAATGCCGAAAATAAATCCATCGAAATGGTTAGAACAATATAATCACATTGAACAGCAGTTTCCAATCATGAGACTACGTCAACGTAAATTGAAAACCTTGAAAGCCCATCAGCACGCCGTCTGCAAAAACGAGCGAAAACGGCGTGAAAATTTAGCAAAAGTTCCCGCAGAGAAAAAATAGTATATTGGTTATCAGCCTCGTTCTACGTCATTGCAACATTGCAACGTCAGGCGAACAAGTTTGCAACCGCGCGCGCGTGTGTGTATGTATGTGTATGTGTGTGTGTCTGGTGCTAGATGTCGTTTGCAACATTGCACACACACACACACACATGTGCACACTTTCGCTAATTCATCAAAGTGTGCCGATTAAAATTGCCGCCCCCACGTGATTTACAGAATAGACAGCTGTTATTTTGAGTTGCATGTGCCAAACCCACTACTTATTATCACTTGACATTTGGCAAAATCAATTTACACACACACACACACACACACACACACACAAACACACATGCAGAACTACACTTCTAGTACACTTTAGCTACACTTTAGCCACGTACGTGTATGTTTGTCTGTGTGCCTCCGGACGTTTTCAAAACTAAAACTTTGAGAAGAACACGATTATCGACAGCAAACATACAAACATACATATTTGTGTTCAAAATAGTCATCCTTGCCTTGAATTGTAGTTTTTATTTGATATTTGAATATAACAAATAGGAGGTGATATTCACCATTAAGCACACATGCATAAGTATATCATGTAGATTGATAAAATATTTTGCTTATACTTCTGATTCACTTTCGGGTTATTTTTGACATTCTTGAAGTGCGTAAGGAAATATTGTGTTCACGCGGACTCAAACCCCACCTGTCCTGAACGCGGGTCAATCTTGAACAGCGCCAGGTCATTGCCCGAGGTCAGTCGGTACGTGACCTGACCGTAGTGACCCAGGTCACGGTCGGAGGCCTGGACCGTGGCCACCACGCGGTCAGTGGAGGAGGACGGTGGCGCGGCTGATACACTGACATTGTAGTGACGAGGATAGAAGACAGGCCTGTTATCATTCACGTCGGCTATCTGTACCTTGAGAATGGCCGTTGAACTCAGCCCGCCTGACACACACAAACACACACATACAATATTATTTTAATCTTTACATATTAAACGATTTATTTATAACAGGATAGATAGATATAACAGGAAGATATTTTTAATCTTGAGAGGTTGAATAGATAATTTATTACCAAATATATGTTATTAATTTAGCTATTTAGTATGTAATTTACGTCGACCGTGACTCACGACTACCGCACTCAACTAATGACTCATGACTCACTGTTTGACTGAAATACCAACTGAAAATAATAATGACCAACTGCGACAAGCCAAGAACAGCAAACTCACGCGCAGCAAGCACCCCCCCCCTAGTGCTGAAGCACACACACACACACAAACACACACACATGCATATGACTACGGAAAACTACGCAGGTACACAGGTAGTCTCCATACAAATGATGTGTCAGCAGAGCTCGACTTTTTGCCCATTTGCGCACAGCATGTGTGTGTGTGTGTGTGTGACAAAGATAAGATAAAGTGGCGACCATTGTGGCGCACATGTCGCACGGCGACAATGAATGGCGCATGCGACATACAGACAGACTCGCACTCGCATGCACACAATTCGCTCACGCAAAGCAGGTGCCATGGTCTCGTATGATGCATTACTCTCTGGAGCTAAAATAAACTAACCAACATTCGCCGCTATAAATGTATTAGCAAATATAATGTGAAAAGTGATTAACACACATATTTGGAAGTGTGGATACAGTTATGCGTTAGGCGGCATTTTGAGTAGCCAATCATAACCATAAGAAAACTGTCATTGAAGGCTAGAGAGAAAATTGCACGCCGAGATGAAACACGTGATGATAACGATGAAGTTCCTCTGTCCTACATATGTATTTAAAGTTGGTCATTTTTCGTCCAATAACCTCTGCGGTAGTGGATAAGAGAACTGCCGTTGTGTGTCGTGTAAGAGCAGGCGACTAAAAGCCAACCTCCTTTTCCTCCTCTCAGTGTTCTTCTTGTTTTCCTTCGTATCATATCCAATGGGGAGAGTGATAATCCAACAGAGTTGACACCCGCCTTGGATTGCACTTGCTTTTTTCTCCACCGGAATAAGAAAAAGTCGCCCGCTACATTTGATAAAATCAAACATAAAGTTGAAATAAAAGCTGAGCTGTTCGTAGAGACTAATTACTAAGCTAGTCTCGCTAGAGGATAGATTCCGCCCAAACTCCAATCCACGTTCAATCAATGCTATTATTATTATTATTATTATTATTGCTAACATCTCTAGTTCCAAGATGCAACAGAAAAACGCACGCAACGCGAAGAAGAGTAGTAATAGTGGGCACAAAGTACTTGCCGTACACAAAACAGCATACTCTTGTTGCTAGCATACAGACACTACATCTGCATTGATAAGTCACGACACACACACACACACACACACACACACACACACACACACACACACACACACACACACACACACACTGATTGGCTGTGTAGCGAACGGTGAGATGACTCTGGGAAGATGACAAAGATGATGATGATGGCCAAGATGATGATGCAGTCGCTGTATAGCACCTTGCTGTGAGACCAGTGTGTAAGCAACGTTCTACGATGCACACGGCAAAAACACACGCAGGGGCGTCAAACGCACAGTCACCCTAAGTGGCGGAGCTAGGATTTTTCGGTGAAGGGGCTAAGGAAAATGGCTGCAACTACACAAAAGGAATTACAATCGAAATGTTCATGGTCAGGATTTTTTCGGAGGGGGGCTCATGGGACGCTTGATACCTCTTTTTTTTGGGGGGGGGAGTTTCAGTCCCTCCAAGCACCCCCCTTGACACCGCCACTGGTTACAGCACTACCAGCGTGGAAATGAGACGACAGGAAGAACAGTGACAGATCGCTCTACAGGGAGAGTTGTCACACAAGGTATTCCCCTCTCTCTCTCTCTCTGTCTCATGTGCTCCTCCTTCCCTCTACTCTGTGTTGCTTGGTTCAGGTATTTTCCATTCAGCTGGGAAGCGATGCACGCCTACACAAGCGATGGCAAAAACAACGTGAAAATCTTTTTCAGCAAGTCGGCTTGCCGGCGGCGGTGAACCCGTATGTACGGTTATAGCAGCCACGATCAAAATCAATGTGCATCACAAAATCAACTTCCGTGCGTTCATGCGTACCCACGATTTCCCACTTGTTTATACACAAAATTTCCACACACAAAAAAACAAAAGATAAATGAAACATGATTATATCAACACAATATCCTTCGACAAGACAATGCACAACTGACTTGAACGCAAAAAAAAACATTCAAAACTTCAGCATACAGCGCGGTTGCATTTTTCGGCCACTATCGGCTGATTGTCACAATCTGAGTTGAAGAGCTGAGCGACACGTGAGGAATTTGACAGCCGAGTCGGCCAGCAAAAAACCCCGCCGTCCTGACAGATACAAGTGTGCTCTCACAAGCTCTGCACGAACGAGACACTCGGGCAAGCTCACCCTGCACCCCGAAGCAACATGACACTGTCACACGTTGCAAAGCTAGCATTGGCAATAAAAAATAGCAACCAGTGACAAGGGAGGTCCTGGAAGGGATGAAGTCCACTTCCCCCCAAGAAAGTACCAAGCCCTCCCCCCGAAATTCTGACTAGTTCGATTGTGGTTCCTCATATTTCGCCAATCCCCTGTATCTTTTCACTCAGCCCCTCCCCACGCCGGAAAATCATCTAGCCGCCACTGATGGCAACCACATATCAATACGCTCAACACCAGGAAGATTAGCAACGAACGTGCTGTCACACACACACACACATGTGTACACATGTACATGATGCTTGTGTCATTGATGACCGACCGATTTCGACAGAATTTCCGACACGAACATCTGGTCGCCTTACAGATAGCATCGAATGATGCCTTCAAGCAACACACACACACACACACACACATACAACACGCTTGACGTGCAACAAGACGCTGCAATCTAGCAGCACACACACACACACATAGGCAGACGGATGGATGGATGGACGGACGGACGGACGGATGGAGCGCGTTTGATTGTAGATGTGTGTGCGGGCCATGTCGTCGAGTGTCGGCTGACATTGACGACAAATGAACACGACATATCGCAAAGCTCCAATGAGCATCAGGAACGTCCACAACACGCATGCACACACACACACACACAGGCAAACACAGGCACACACAGGATACATATCAGGTCCTAGACAGCAGTGTCCACTTTTTCAACGTGTTATCACGTGTGTGTGTGTGTGTGTGTGTGATGCGCGCACTTGTCACCTCGTTATGCACGGTTCAAATCGCACGCAGCACTTGGCAAAACTGGCACCAAACAGAGGCAGCACAGGCGGGTTTTCATTGGGGGATAGACAAACACACAATCAGGTTTAGCTATAAAACTAACGCGCTGGAGTTAGTAAGCCTTAGCTTAGCCAGACTCAAAAAAACTTGGAATCTGGACTATGGACTATTGGAGGAATATGCACGAATTAGGCTAGTTATTGGCGTGTTCTCCACCACAACCCTCCATGCTACCCCTGACTTCACCACTGGGACCCACCACCACCATAAGACAGATCAGATCATGTGGAGTTGCACGTGACTGATATAACAAGGAGTCGATAGTTTGTCGTTAACATGTTTTTTGGTCAAGAGATTGGCGGGTGTCTTCAATCGTTTGGGGAACAAAAAGTGACGTACAAGTTATTATTATCAACTTGTAAGAAGATAAGGTAGGGTAGAATAAGAAATAAGGAAAGGTAGAAGGTAAGGTAGAAAGTATGGTAGAAGGTAATGTAGAGGATATGGTAGAAGGGAAGGTAGAAGGCAAGGTAGAAGGTAAGGTAGCAGATGAGGTAAAAGGTAAGGTAGAAGGTAAGGTAGACGGCAAGGTAATGCAGCGGAGTGATACCTCAGAATTATATTAATGAAAAATATAAATCAAAGAAAAATCTCAATATCTAGAAATACGAATCCTGAGAATAAAAAATTGGCGATATGAAGAGACGCATGTGTATAAATATAGCAGAAATTATGTGCGTGCAATGGCGTTGGGCGATTTTATTAAGCAATTTGAATTCAACACGGCAGTGGCCATTATAGGCAATGCAATCTTCACCTATCGTGTTGTGTCAGAGAAACCACCATCCATGAGAATATATCTGTGGATACACTGTGTATGTGTGTGTGTGTGTGTGTGTGTGTGTGTGTGTGTGTGTGTGTGTGTGTGTGTGCGAGTGGGTGTATCATTCAACAGAGTATATCGGTGTCATTATCAGAAAAGCACGCACACGCACACGCACACGCACACACACACACACACACCTGCTCTTGCGCGCGTTCTGATTTCGACAGAGTCTGTTTATATCACCCGAAACACACACACGCACACACACGCACACACGCACACACACGCGCACGCACACATGACCAATGGTCTCATACATATGCAAACGACGGCAATTTCACGAGAGTGTGTCGACATGTGTATATTTTGGCCGCTTGTATATGCATATGACTTGGTATCAGCACTCTCCCGCTCTGCATCTTCGACGGCATTTTCTCCTGCACTCTGTCTGATGATCTACGTATGTGTGTGTGTGTGTGTGTGTGTGTGTGTGTGTGTGCGTGTCTGTCTGCTTATCAGTTTGGCCCGGAGCTGATGGCCACCGCAAATTGAGCACCTCCGTAAGCTCTGAGGCGTCGGTCACAACACACACACACACACCGACACCGACACACACACCGACACACACACACACACACACACACAATAACAACCTCGATGAAGACGACCAAAAGTGTGACAGTGGCCGGGGAACGAGCAATGACCGCACGATTGCACAAGACGCCGATAAAACGCCGTCACGGCAGCAAATGTAATGCAAATCAACAGGTGCACTGGTGTTTGTCACGGCAAATTTGCCACAGCCGACTATGAGAAAGACCATTATCCAGCAAGGCACGCGAATGATCCCAAAAAATCACTTTGCAATGCATCAATTGCATGCAATCTGCAAGGGTTTAGCAGAATATATAATAGGTAACCGAACGTGGAGTCTGAATGAATACATTATTTTGCAGCCGTGTGTTTACGTTATTATCCGAGTGTTGAACACGAATAATCCAACGCAAACACGTACAATTCTATCTTAGTAACGAAATAATGAATGTTGCTGCCTTGAAAGCACTCCATATACCCAGAAGAACGCTGGTATCAGTCGTACCACTGGGATTCACTGATAACGGAGCTAATGACATTACGTCCCAAGTGTGTGTATGTTCCTGCTTCAATCCCGACTCTCTTTATCTTTACTTACTAGCCTAGTCTAGCCTAAACGAGCCTAAGATAGAGAGAGAAAAATGGCTGGGACTGGAGCGGGACCAAACGAACCTGGGCGTAACATCATAATTGGCACCGAGAATAAGCACCCTGCTTGTTTGACACTCGCCTTCTTATGTTTGATTACCGATGATAGGAAAGTTGACAGGAGACATCTGCTGAAATCCAAGGAGGTGCCAACCCTGCTGAATCATCGCTCCCTCTAAGACATAGCAGAAAAAAGGAGGGAAGAAGTGGAGGGTCCGCTTTTAGTCGCTTCTTACGACACGCAGCGGGTACGGCGATTCTAATTATTATCCCTTATCGCAGGGGAGATCTCATGTAACAAGGATGCAGGGCAGTCAAATGAGCGCCGCCTACCTCGGTCAGTGGCCAGCACGGGCAGCTCATAGTAGCCTCTCAGCTCGCGATCCAGTGAAGCCACGAGACACACTGAGCCTGTCACGTTGTTGATGCTGAACTGGTCGGTGATCGACTTGGAAGATGTTGTCGTCTTAGGCGCCGCTCTCTGCCAAACGTCCAAGTCAGAACCGTGAGATATCGGCAGCGACGATGATGACCCCAGACTGTAGGTCACCTGGCCGTTGACCCCGCAGTCAGGGTCACTGGCAGACACCTGCACACACACACACACACACACAAATAAAGTACCTATATCAGCATTGAGCCACAGATAATACACTCCAAATACACATCAGATATGGACAAGTCTTTAAGGTTCGGAATAAGAAGATGGTGCCGATTAACGCATCATCACTTCGAAGGTCCTTGAAGAGAAATTGGAGCGTTATAGAAAGATTAAGAACGGAGTTTTGTTTTAATACCACTAATAATACACAGCGCGTACGACAGCAGTATTCGTATCCTCTGTAGCAGAGATAATATAAAAACGAATATGCTGTGATGGGTGCGTCGGCTTTCAAAAATATACACCTCTCATGCAACATGCAACGTCCAATTGCAACACGGTGGCAGTGCACAGCAGTTGATTTTTACGGCGAGAATAGGCGGTTGGTTTATAAATAGCAACATCCTATTGAATTCATACTCTACAGGTTCATGTTGAAAGCGTGCGCTCCAACGGCCTCGTACACACCACAGGCACGGACAGGTGTCACAGGAAAGGCACCATTCTGCACAAACCATAAGGATTCAGGGGAGAGGAGCCGAGACAGGAAAACTATAGAGAAAGACGATACATGAGAGAAAAATAGAAAATGAACAAGGAACACAGGATAGAGACGCGTTCGTTCAAGATGACCCAGTGAAACTAAATATAAAATGTAGCTTAGTATTCTATTGCAAATACATTAAATCATATGGGTGCGAGTAAAGGTGTGACTTGTGTGTGTGTGTGAGTATACGTACATGCTTTTGAATACAGGTGAATTTGTTGATGATATGGAGGAGTGTACACGTGTCACATAATGTGTGTGTGTGTGTGTGTATGTGTGTGTGTGTGTGTGTGTATGTGTTTAATGCTTCATCATGGCTGCTCTCAGCAGCCGCATGCATGCAGCCTAACCAGCAGACACACCAGCACTTGTCTCTCGCGCGCGCGCACACATCCAGGCAAGGCAGGAAGAACTGGGAAAAACAAAGCACGGCGGAACGACAGAGCGAAACCACAATAGAAGACCAAGTGGAGGCAGGGCAACAGCAATGAACACTCGAGAAGGACGGGCACAGGTAAAAAACCGCTTGAACTTTTTGCTGACGGCGGCGGCGGCGGCGTCTGTTTTAAAAAGCGGCCGACACTTTTTGTCACGTGCGCTCATGAATCGTGCGACAAGACACAGGGCCGGTCAAATTGTACAGAAGCAGTTATGAACGCAGAGGCGGATGCAGCCCAGCAGCCACGGCCGCTGTCTGGGATAAGCACATGGCTATCACGTGGCTGCTAGCTGGGTACGCCTCTGACGCAGTGAGAAACGTGGCCAGCGCACCATGCAATTACGCCATCACATACAACCGCTCGTCCTGTACGTGCGTGTGTGTGTGTGTGTGTCAGCCACGGAACGTACAGGCTTGCACGCACACACACACGCACACACATACTCATACATAGAGGAAGACTGGCCTTACAGCCCGATAATTATACGAGCCGACTGAAATATACACCGGCCGACACAAATCAAGCAGCACACAGACACACACACACACACACACACACACACGGACATATATGCATATATGGTATCAGAACCAGATAAGCCAATGCATATATGTAGCAAATTTACGATACACTAGAAAAAGTGCAATGCTACATACCAACTTCCCGACTAAACTCGTATTTCTCCAATATTCGCTCTTTTATCTTTTAGGCGTTTCCGCTACACATGGGGGCCACCGCGAAGTGGTTATAGCGCCTGCACTCTTCCTATGACACTGGATTTGTATGTAATTAATAATAATGAAAAGACGTGATTTTGCAATGCCATCTCATCGGTTTCATATGAATCCCCATAATAACATTCCACGTTCAAGACGAGGGAGGGGCGGGGGGGGGGATAATGCCCCCCTGGCAAATGCCCCAATATACCGGAGTCAAAGCGTGAACAACATGGGGCAATAAACACGGCAATCACACGCATTGTACTCACACCTTACCAGCTGCAATTCACAACACTGCCAGCGCACAATGACTCAACACACACACACACACACACACACACACACACACACACACACAGGTGAGATGGACAGTGATTGAGATAGGGTGACACAAACATCGTTCTCAACATCCAGATAGATGGTGTACCGGGGGCGAGCGAGAGAGAGAAGGAGGGAGAGATAAAGAAAGAGTCGCGAAGCATTAGATAAAACGACAGACAGACAGACAGAGAGCGACAGAAAGAAAACAAGTGAAGAAAGATGGAGCCAGAGAAAGAGTGATGGGAGGCAGGAAGAGAAGCAGAGAGAGCAGCAGAGGTTTGGCGGGCTGATGGATGTGTGTGTGTGCGTGTGGGTCTGTGTGATTGAGCCGCTGTGATCGCAGTCTGATTTGGAGTACACACTGTACATGAGATCAGGGCGGCGCCGCACACACACACACACACACACACACACACACACACACACACACACACACACACACACACACACAGACAAGTACAGTTAGAGCAGCAATCAGACGCACAACTCCGTTAACGCTGATGTTAGTACAAGCCACACGATACTCAGATCAGAGCAAGTATCGCGTATACTCGCTGTCGTGCTTCTCTAATTCTACGCCGGACAACTTTGAGGTCGCAATCCAATCCTATCCCTGAATTCGCACATGATCGTACGTGTATATATGCGCGCGTGTGTGTAATTGTGATTAGGTTAGGTTACCTAGGTTACGTGTGTGTAATTGTGTGTGGGTGTGTGTGTTTGAAGATTCAACACTAAGCATCGTTTAAGTGCAAAACGCACAAAACTGTGCAGTGTTTTGAAAACATGTACGCACAGTCGAGTAAAATATAAAACCTCTCTGGTTGTGGATTTAAAGTGGTTGCATTCAAGTTGGTTGTCATCATATAGTATCATTATTTCAAAAATAATGAATGTGCTAATTAATTATCAACACACAGCGCTGCCTTGTGAAAGACAGTGAAAAAAACGTCAATTAGGACAAGAACATCGAAACGGATGAGCTCAGAGAGAGAGAGAGAGACTGTGTCAAAAAAGAAGCGAACATGATGAGAAATACTCGTCCGGAAGATGGCAGATCTAACAAGAGCAGAACACTGGCAAAAACCATATGGAATATCACCTAACATACACACACACACACTTACAATCATACGCGTAGACAATGTGGTATGCAAGATATGTGCATACCTCAATCAAACACACACACACACACACACACACACATACAGACAGACAGACGAGCACACACGTGCAGATTGGCTAATGGAGAAATCCAATTGAACATCGCGACGACATGTGGTGTGGTAATTAGTTGCTTCCAATGACAGAATGTAATATGTTATACTGTGTGTGTGTGTGTGTGTGTCTGCAGATGCAGTCAGACCACTTGACAACGCGGCCAAGCAGAGAAAAGTCAATTGACGACAAGCATAGTCAATTATTATCCATTCTTTGAATTAACCTGACAAAATATATTTTAAAATAAGAGCGATTTTAGTCAGGTAGTTGTGATTTGGCACAGTGTGTTTTGAATTCTGCTAATCGAAATAGTCGGAATTCACCCGAACAACCTACTGAACGAAAAAATGAGACGAAATACATGGAGAACATTGATTTTTGACAATCAGCAGAAACAAGGAAGAAGCAAATAAGAAACTCACAAAAACATGTGATTTTTAAATGATCGACTAAATGTAGGAGATGATGGCTAATTTTCATGTCCCTTGATATTGTTCGTGTGTCTAAAAAATGAAAAAATAAAATAAAATGTACAGAAATGCGCAAGCAGAATAACAATATACATTTGAAATACAATATAAATTAAAACAATCGACGGACAACTAAATATGTGTCCACTTTGTTGAATATCACCTGAATCCACTTGTAGATAACAGAGAAGTGTAGCGAAAAGAGAACAGACAGAACACGTTGCGAATGAGAAACAGAGAAAGAGAAGGAGGAGCAGAGACAAGAACAAGACAGAGCAGAAGAGTAGAATGTGGCATGCCTCAACGCTGTATAATACCAGGTAAACGAGTGCATCAGATTGCATGAATAAATCTGTCTGCCTGTGTGTGTGTGTGTGTGTGTGTGTGTCTGTGTGTGTGTGTGTGTGTGAGCCTGTGTGTGAGCCTGTGTGTGTGTGTATGTGTGTGTGTAATGTGATATAACGGTGTGGCATGACGCTGCTCCTACATCCATTAGTCAGCTGGCCCGTATGCCAAGGTGTATACGTGCCTGTGTGTGTGTTTGTGTGTGTGTGTGTGTGTGTGTGTGTGCATGTCGCAAACAACAGGCATGCCAGGGTGGAGTCCAGCAATGAAGCACCAAGACGAACAACACGCTCGCAAACACATTCATTTCAAGGAGTACTCTTGAAGGTTTATATATAAAAGAACCATGTAGAACCTTTTTTCTCTCAGATTCCCCACTTCTCTGGTGAGCCAACTCTTCAATCTCCACAACAGCACTGATAAATCAAATGAATTCATTTATTCTACCTAATTAAATATCGGGGAGCCACTAGAAACAAAAATAAACTAATTCAGATTGATAAAAACACACACACATAGTTGTCCAGCTCTGTCCGACCTTTAATTTCCCACTTGGCAGCCCTCCACTCCCTGCCAGTGGGGAATTCCTCACACACAGGTTACCAACCACTGGTCTAAAGCAATGATATCATTAAAAAGGAAATAATTTGATGAAACACTTTATGTGTTGAACGTCATTGCTCCACTACGATACGAGGTAATGGAAAATAATTTACGCCTTTTTATCTGACAGAAACGACAATGACACACAAACACACACACACATATACGCACAAGGACATGAGGAGGACATGCAATTGGCGACAGTGAGAAACCTTCAAAATCGCACTCAAATTGGACGACAACGTCTTAATCGACACCCACACACGTGATACGGACAAGGGCGGAGATTCACAATTCAGACTTATTCTGTACACTAACACAACACACACACACACACACACACACACACACACATACAGAGTGTCCGAGATACACTTACAAGGACTATGCCAATCTGATGGCCGTGAAACAACGCCTCACCTGTGTGTGTGTGTGTGTGTGTGTGTGTGTGTGTGTGTTTGCCTGTGTTTGTGTGTGTGTGTGAGGGTGTTGTCCGAGCCGGCCCTAGGCAGAACGTGGACGGATAAGGAAGAGGGAAAAGAAGGAAGCTGGAGAGATAGTGAATCTCTTGTGTGCTGTAGGAGCACTAATTCTCCCTGGCCACCAGGATACAGTGTGGCGCCGTAAACACAGCACGCATTTCCTGTGGGAATACGCCGCCATATCCCAGTGGAAAATCAGCAAACACACTCCAGAAACAGCTCTACACACAGCCAGCCACACAACATTGCCTAATGTGGCGAAAAACTCCTGAGTCACTCAGCTTCACGAAAATACAACTAAACTTGTGATTTGCACAAGCTAAATTAAATAAAAGCACAAATGAAACGCTGGAATTAAATGCATATGAAATACTCACTCAATATTGCTAGCTATGGTTTGGGGCTGCCTAAAACTTGCAGGTTCGTGAGCTGATCATAAAAATGAAACAAGCAGAAAATCAAGGATTAAAAAGTTTGTGTTAAATTTGTTCGGCATATCGTCTATACAAAAGCCATACAAAGCGTTCAGCGCTGTGAATTCTTGCTGACTTATTTGTCCGATTTTAATTTGTAACTGATGCGTCGATTGGCATTTCAGACACGCAATTTACGACATTCTTGATGAGGCGAGACCGGCTGGCGCGCCACACGACAGCGTCATATTTGAGCAGCGTTGACACGATCGTTAGATTCTGCGCAGCAGGAGCCTCACACTTCAAATGTCACACTTGAACGCGTATGTGTAGGCAAGTGTACGTGCCAACAGAACTAGAGAGAAAGAGAGACAGAGAGATGAGCAGAGAAATATGGCAGCTAACAAGCGAACAGCAGGCGACAAGATATTGACAAGAAACAAGTTCGCACTCAAACTCGCCACTATCAAGACGCACAGAAGAGAAAAGATGACACAGAAGAGAAAGAGAGCAGATACAGAGGGGGAGAGTGAAACAGAAGCCGAAACAGAGCAGATATAGATAAACCAACAGACACATGAGTGTCGGGATGTGTAGTTGGCGGCATCAGACATCTCAATTATCCACTTAGAAGGTCAAAGAATGACACGCACGCACGAACACGACATAAGGAATTAGACATATATAAATACGTACACACATACGCACGCATACACGTACAGAAAGCATCAATATACACATAGCTGCTATAAATAAATAATAAAAAGCTAAGCTAGAAGAAATGAAAACGATAAACAAGGCAAGAAAAGCAAAAATTCGAAAATTTCACCAACCCTTAAAAACAGTGTCCTAACGGTAAAGTCACGAGTTCTTCTAGCATTGTTGCAACGTCAATACATTAACACATGCTCGAGTAACGAAATTTTAGCGATCACTAAAACCTATGTGCTGTACCGATGCATTGATAGTAATATTATCATTAATTACAGGCAAATTCAGTAGCATGGGGAAGGAGGGCAGGCACTATCAACACCCTAAGGTGGCCCCATGTACCGAAAGTGCCCGAAAGATGTAGAGAGTTTGAGAACCACAAATTTAGTTAGTACGTTATACTCATGTCAGAAGAAGGAAAACCACGCAATCACACAGGTCAAATAATTCAAAAAAGGCATTGACAAACACACACCCACATATTCTTCCACAAGTTGGTGTGTAGGGGAGCAGAGAACCAGAGAAAACACGGCCGAACTGGGGTGAATTGTCGTGGGGAAGCAGCCAGACAGCCCGAGTAACCCGATCTCGTCACAGCTCACTAACACCGCACCATACAGCCGTCCTCGCACAAACACAACCACGCGTCTCAGTATGTACATGTACATGTGTGTGTACTTGTGAGGAGAACGGGGTTGGATTAGATAGAGAACGGAGATATAGGAGATGGGATAAAAGAAACAAAAGTATATATTCGCATTCTTGTCCATTCAAACTTTTGCGCTTGTGGGTTTCCCTATGTGTGTGTGTGTGTGTGTGTGTGTGTGTGTGTGTGTGTGTGTGTTTGTATGTGTGTGTTTGTGTGTGTGTGTGTGTGTACTTGTGAGGAGAACGGGTTTGGATTAGATAAAGAACGGAGATATAGGAGATGGGATAAAAGAAACAAAAGTATATATTCGCATTCTTGTCCATTCAAACTTTTGCGCTTGTGGGTTTCCCTATGTGTGTGTGTGTGTATTGTATTGTATTGTATTGTATCATTTATTGCCAAAAAAAACAACATCACACAGGTAACACAAAATAACGAAAACATCAGAGGCAATATAGTCTGTCAAGCCATGGCTTGTTAGACAGACAATAAATATTTTTAATCTAGATTTGTGCAGTGCAACAAATTACTACAAAACATATGCTAAAACAAAACATGCAACAGAACAATGCAAAAACAGAATATATACAAAACAAACCATACAGTCATACTGTGAACGTACAAATTATGTGTTTGCCTGGAGGTTATACAAGTGGTGTTTAATTTTCGCTTTAAACGTATCTATAGACATAATGGTATATGCTGATTTAATACAAACCGGTAGACAGTTCCAAAGTTTAGGCCCAAGGTATAATATTGAATTTTTGAAGAGGCTGGTTCGGAAGGATGGACATACCAAATTCACATTATTTCTACGTGTTGTTAATGAGTGTCCTTGAATTTGAAATATGGCATCATTATTTTTCATTGATCTGTATATGGTAAGATACAAGAAATACTTGTGCACATTCTCAAGTTTTAACATTTTCTGGTTGGCGAATATCTCGTCAGCTGAATACCTGCTTTTCTTGAAGAAAATTAGTTTCAGGATGCGTTTCTGAACAGTGAAGAGACATTTTAAAAATGATGGCCATGTGCAGCCCCAGACTGATATGCAGTAAATCAATTGGGAATAGCAAAGGGCATAATACAAGGTTTTCATTGCTTCCGTAGTCAGAGTTCGTCTGGTACGGTATATGACACCTGCTGTCCTAGATAGTGCCCTACATACACTGGCAATGTGTTCGTTCCAATTGAAATATTCATCTATTATGACACCTAAAAAGTGTGTGCTCTTAACCCGCTGAACAACATTATTTCCAAGTTTTAATGTGTGCAGAGTATGTGTCAGAGACCTGTTTTGAAATAACATGACATGTGTTTTTTTAACATTAAGTTTCAGCTTATTATGTTCTGTCCAAAGATTTATATCATCTAACGTTTGGGACAATTTCAAGTGAAGATTTTGTAGGTCGTGATCGGAAACAATGAAACTGGTATCGTCTGCATACATGGTGAAATAGGCATTGCTGTGTGTGTGTGTGTGTGTGTATATGTGTTTGTATGTGTGTGTTTGTGTGTGTGTGTGTGTACTTGTGAGGAGAACGGGTTTGGATTAGATAGAGAACGGAGATATAGGAGATGGGATAAAAGAAACAAAAGTATATATTCGCATTCTTGTCCATTCAAATTTTTGCGCTTGTGGATTTCCCTGTGTGTGTGTGTGTGTGTGTGTGTGTGTGTGTGTGTGTGTGTGTGTGTGTATGTGTTTGTATGTGTGTGTGTGTGTGTTATGTGTGTGTGTGTGTGTGTATGTGTGTGTGTGTGTGTGTGTGTTGTGTGTGTATTCATCTGTATCTGTGTGCCTGTGTATGCATTTGTATACAACAAGAGTAAATTCCGCATATAATGACAACTTCCTCAAAGCAACATGACGCAACTTGGCTGTTGCAAGTTCCAGAGCCACACCACCACTGTCACGCCACCACTGACACGCCACCACTGACACGCCACCACTGTCACGCCACCACTGACACGCCACCACTGTCACGCCACCACTGAAGGACCACTTATCAAGCGGTCAAAATCAATCAGACCCGTGTGTCAATTACTGGAGCCAAGACTTGTGGACACTTTCTCCCGCACGCACGTGCATCTGTGTGTGTGTGTGTGCTTGCGTGACCTGAGGTCAGGTCGCACCAGTCTCACATGCCCGTACACCACACACGCTTGACACACCGAGGTGTGTGTGTGTGTGTGTGTGTTTGGGTGTGTTGGTCGTAAAGGTATCACACACACACACACACTCTCATACACACACACACACTCGGCAATAACCAGCACTCGTTACACATTGCACACACACACACACACACACACAGACATACACACAGATAAGTGTACAGCAAACACAAGAAATGAGGCTTTCTCTTTCTTCAAGACAATTCATGAGCCCAATGTTCACTATGACCTCACTGAGGCTGGCCTATGGGAGCTGATGTGTGTGTGTGTGTGTGTGTGTGTGTGTGTGTGTGTAGACAGTTCATTTGCATTAATGATGATGATGATTATGAGTGAACAAAAGCAGTCGCTCACACACACACACACCCATCATAACTACAATTAGCATACACACACCGCTGGCCAGTCAAATAAGTACCAAAAATTATCCCAGACAGTTATGATATGCTAAATGAACTAGATGAATGAATGAATTAAATATGAATGACCTTCACATGCTACCTAGTCACTCATACATCATTCAGCCTCTCCTCCAAAAAAATACACTCTGGATCCGCTACATAACATACAAACAACAAGCAAACACACACACACACACATAAATTGGGTTTACACAAACACTCTGCAAAACAGAACAGCACATGGTCATATTGTAACTGTCATATTTTGACGGTGGTGAGCTCATAGATAATTGGTTTTCCAGCAACATTTATTTTCGAGCACTTTCTTTTGCAACACCACGCAATTAGTTGATGCATATATAATTGTCCTTCACATCAATTATAAGCCAAAAATTTGCCGAGAAAAAATCCCTACAACGTCGCGGAAAGTTTTCGCTGAAACAATATCTCAATGAGTCAACATATCACAATCCCCAGCACACAAACAGACAGACAGATAGACAAGAAGCAAGCCAGTACATCTGCCATGAGGGCAGCCGTCTGGAAGATGCGTGTGTATGTGTGTGTGGGGAAAACACAGCTCGTTTTCCCTACCATCGCACATGTGCACGCACGCACATCAACAGCCGAACGACGACGCAGAGATAGTGACCAGAGAGAGAGAGAGAGGATAGCACAAAAGATGGGAGGAGAAGTAGGCGGAGATGCCCGGGCACCGGCCAGGGGAGGCCTATGTTTACCAGCTCGACTCGACTCGGCTGGCAGCGTTTGGAAGGCCGCCGGCGGTGTACGAGTGGAGTGTGGAGCGTTGTCAGTGCTCGCAGGACGTACACGACGACCAGCCAGACCGTTGATCCTCGCGCTAGTTCAGAAGCGTCGCCAGGCAGGTCATGCTAGGGTGCTGGGGAACGACGATGCTGCAATATCAGTTGAGGATAATCAGGAGAGGAGATAATCAGGAGCTGCAATATCAGGAGAGAATATGACAAACTCCACGGGAGGTCCACCAGTACACAACTTCCCCACATCCGTCCGTAATAGCAGGGACTGTGGTGTTTCCTCACTCGTCGTCAGTCTCAAATATTATTCTCTCTTTCCTCCAACGCTACCATCTCATCCTGTGTATCTAACAGTCTGCCTATGCCCATCTTACCTCTATTGACAATGAAAATCACTAGGCCCAATATATTCCACCAATAAGCCAGCGAAATATTTGGAAAAATAATCAACGAGCAATCGTGTTGAAAACATCCCAAACTCCGCGGCATTGGCATTGTGCGGCATTCCTGCGTAGACAACCAGCCTTGCATCAAGTTACTACTCTTCTTCATTATATTCAGTACAGCAACATAGCCGGAGAAAAAACAACGCTCTTAAACACACACACACACACTTTCCTGCAGTTTCCACAAAAATAGAGGCAAAATTTGGCGCATTCACGACCTTGTGGTGAGAACACCCAATACAGAGAATTATAGCGAGGAAAATCAAAGAGAAGCGCGTGCAATGATGCAGACAAATTGTGGCTGAGATTCACAAAAGATTTGTTGTGTGTATTTATTGCGGTTGGCTATCTGAATCCGTCCCACAGCAATGATAGCAAGCGCAACGCTCCAGTGAGATTCTGAGATAAAACCAACTCCGCAAGTATGCTCGCTCCGTACGCAGGAGATATGGCAATAAGCAAAAATGCAGCTTAAAGCTATCGTGGCTGGACAAAGACAAAAAAAACATGAGCAATATGCGATGTTGTCCAATACTTCCCAGTGGATTTGCAACATAACAATCAGACACCGAACATCGTGACAACTTTACCTATAACCGAATATGAGGAGGGAATGAAAATATTGAAGGACTCAAGACATGAAAAAGACAAAAACGCTTTGAAACACATATACCGACAAGCTAAGATCATGACTGACTGATTTTGCTGAAAATCTTGATGATTATAAGATGAAGATTGTGGGACAACCCTGTGCTCATTTTCCCTTATTCCTCAAACAGTCAGCGCCCATGGTAGTAGAAGAGCTTACACTGGATGAGAATAACGGCCGGTCGTCGTGAATGTTATCCCCATATCAAGATGGTCCCAGGCAACAACCGGCAACACACACACACACATACAGCCAAAACAAGTGAAGGGCATGAAGGAAGCTCCACGTGATTCATGACTGAAACGACGGCTAAATCAAGCGTGTGCAAATGTCTAGCCAAGATTGGTTGATGCGACAAAAACACAGAAAACGTTTCGCATCGATCCCGAAAGTGAGTAGGCTAGCTCAGACAACAACGGCAGTGGCGGCTGCGGTGTGCTGGTTTGTGATAATCCCCGACTGGTCTCCCAGGTAATCCGGCGAGAATCACGTCAAAGTCCTCCACTCAAAAGTCAATCAACGGGATATCGTGTGGGCCTTTGCCGGCGCAAACAGTCGTTGACCAGGAAAAGTAAAAAAAATCCGTCGGATGAGTCAGTTGACAAGTCAGTTGAAACTTACACCTCATTCACCTTAGCGCACGTGCATACGCCACAGTGGTACCACCACTAATACCTCTTTCTGCCCCTCACTCACATACCCTGCCACAGAGGCACAGACACACCCATTAGTGCCGGCGTAACTGGCAGTCAGAACTGGGTACAATTACAAAGGGAAACTACCACAAGGCACAAACACCGCCAGAAAGAGACAGATAGAGCGCGGGGGAGGGCGAGGAACAAGAAAGAGAGCGTGAGAATGTGAGAACCAGCCAGTAGATGAGTTTGAACGTAGCCGCGTGCACACGAGCCAGTGTTACTCAGTGTGCACGCGCTAACACTCCTCGCGACCTCACACAATGCGCACACAATAGACACCTGTGTCGACAGGGTCACGTACACACACACACACACATACATACATTTTCTGGTACCCTCAGTGTACAAGCAATCATGTAACAAGGTCAGTTGAGCATACAAATTTCACCTGTGTGTAAGTACCACACACACACACACACATACGCTCCTTTTGTACGAACTCACATGTACACACCTGACGTTTGCTGAATGTCAATGCTAGTGTGAAGGTTCACACACTTGTGCGCTACAGTATTACAGTGTAGTATTGTGCAGTGGCGGCAGCAGATAGGGGCTGAGGGGGGCTAAGGAAAGGTGGAGGGACTACATGTATATGGGCGAAACATGAGGAATGACACTCGAAATATCTATGGTCAGGAAAATTGAGGGGTTCAGGGGGAGCTTGACACATTTTGTGTGGAAGATTTTTAGCCCCTCCAAGCTACCACTTGGCGCCGCCACTGCGCATGTGACAAAATATTTCCAGCTGGAATCCGGTCGAAACACATGACACGGTCGGAATTCCGACAACGTTTTGAAACCACGTGACTTTTCTCATGGAGAGATTCCCAGTGCTCTCTCTCCTCATATTCACCGCTAATTTCCTGGTGTCACAAGTGCAAAAACATTTGGAACCTTGGAACACTTAGAGCCTTGTCCATGCACCAGTTGAAGCCGAGCTGCTGAATAATGTCAGATCATAAACCCCAAAATCATCCAGCAGACCTGAGACTCACACTTTCTTCAAGATCGTACGTTCACACGGTCACACACACGGAGGAAAGTTCAGAGAAATTGGATAGTGTGCAATACAAGATTAGGAGTGGAAGAGAAGTGGGAATTCAAGGAAAGATAGGCTAGAAGAGAGATGGTTGGAGACAGGACAGCACGAGCACAGCTCATAATCTGTGCTAAACAAATAGCTGAGTACAAACGCGTTGGTCAGATCCAGCGTGTCGTGTGTGTGTGTGTGTGTGTGTGTGTGTGTGTGTGTGTTGTGTGTGGTCGCCAAAATGAGGAATCGAAAAGATGCGGCCGCAGCACTTTGCAGTCTGCAGCAGCCAACAGCTGGTTGACGAGAAAACCAGACGGCCGCATTCCTCACTAATGATACCACACTCAAATGACATCTGCACGCACACCCGCACACCACACACCGCAGCTAGGGAGAAGCCAAGATGGACACAGAGAGAGAGTGTGAGGGCTGTAAGTGCAGCAATCACAGATTTTCTTGCATGTTCACGCACACACGCTTAACACCCATCGACAAAAAGTCCTAAACACTACGCAACTAGTGTGCGTGTGTGTGTGTGTGTGTGTGTGTGTGTGTGTGTGTGTGTGTGTGTGTGTGTGTGTGTGCGTACCTACCGCCGTGCGGAAGACACAGATAGCCTGAGTCCAATTGCTTGCAACAATCACGCACACGCAACCACACACACACACACACACATGGAACACAGACAAAAACCTCAACGCAGACAATGGTGTCATTTGTAAAGCTGTTCTACACGAATGTACTCGCACACACACACATACACACGTTCAATCTGTATGTGTGTGTGTGTGCGTGAGTGTGTGTATGTGTGTGTTTCTGAGCACACAAACACTTTCACATGACAATGGTGTCATCCAATAGCCGGCATCAAACAATCCTGCTGGCTCAATCACTGTTCTTTCACTTGTGCGCCAACCAGTGAAAAGGTCACATAGAACACAGCCAAATACAAAGTGTAGTTAGCACTATCGGTGCATTACAACGTACATTATCATGAAATACGATCAATATACAATGACCTGCTACAGTGGTGGTGTCAAGGGGGGCTTCAGCCACCCCAAAAATATGTCAAGCCCTCCTAAGCCCACCCAAAGCTTTCCTACCACTGTAAATGACAAATGGTTCAAGTTCGAGGACTGAATCAGAGCGCCTTAATTCCTTATTATAATATTATGTAGTCAGTTTTCGAGTGTTCATGTTTCGCCAAGCCCCCTCAACCTTTTCCTCAGCCCCCCCATTGGAAAATTTCTGGCCCGCCACTGGTCTGCTGGCTATATATTGCTCAAACGTATAATTCAAACCATTTTACATATTCGAATCCAGCAGCATATGCATATATGCTTCTACACACACACACACATACATACATCGATTCTAAGGTCATAAACAAAATTTTCCGCATTAGTGTATGTGTGTGTGTATGTGTGTGTGTGTGTGTGTGTGTGTGTGTGTGTGTGTGTGTGTGACGGTAAACGGTATTAACCGCGTTTATATCAAGCATTTGCACCACGCACGCACGCACACATAGAAGCGCGCAGTCACAATGGAGAATGCAGGACCCCCGTGGAGCGAGCACGAGACAGCCTGATGCAAGGCCCATTCAATCAACCGTGAACAGCTGTGTGCGCTGTACAAGACAGATTGAGAAGCAGGCACAAAGAGAGAGAGAGAGAGAGAACGAAAGAAAGAGAGAAGGAAGAATTGAACTCATAGCGCGTGCACGCACAATCATTCCATGTGAATGTGTGTGTGTGTGTGTGTGTGTGTGCATGTGCATGCAAGATGTGAGGTCTGCGTCAACAATCAATTTGCATTTGTGTAGAAAACTTTCTCTGCAATCTGTCACTGCAACAATATCACCATGCAACACAATGTATCGTTGAAGCCATATTATAGAAACATTTTGACACAGTATATGTGCGCTGTGCACCCGTATCTCTCTGTACTAAATATCATCAAGCCGCCATCCAAGCCAAATAATATTTGGAAGAGCAAATGTTAATAGTGAAGAAGAAAATTCAATATAACCAATCATACTATAGCCTAATCAACACATTCGTTGGCTAATTAAGCAAATAGGCACAAATTTGACCAAATTAAATGATAAACGGATTGAAATACACTTAAAAAGAAGAGCGTGAACCAAAAACTCACGTGAACCAGCGAAAGAACGCTTGAGAGATCGAGAAACTCAACACTTGGTGTTATTGCCTTGTGACAAATTGCAGTCTCCGAGAGTGGTGCTATCGTCTTGTGACATATTGCTATCTAACAGGGGGGGGTGCGAACCTGATTCCTAGGGGTGCGGGGATTCCTGTAATTTAAAGAATTTTACATTTGTAAAGAAATTATGTCTAGCCTATGCACTATATTTTCCCTGAAGAAACGTAGTTTTACTTAACCCTTTTGAAGGAGTTGTATGAATGAATATTCAATAAAAAAAAGTTTTGATATTACGTCGTTTGTATTTATATATTTCCATATATCTATCAAGAATCCAGCGGGTGCAAGAACTGATAGATGATTTGAACGGGCTGCGAACACTGAACAAGTTTAAGAAACACAGGTATAACGCAATTAGTCAGCCGGTATGAGCGGTGACGTACACAAATCCAACACGACATCATGCAGACGTACTCCAATGAACGTGTAGGTGAATATGAATACACATTACTACCGACGTTCTTTGGAGCATAGTGAAAGAATTTCGCCAAGCCAAGGACACGTATGCATGATGTGCACCAAGCAATCATTGCAAAAAGTAATTGCATAGTGGCAAAAAGCAGCACGGGCAGATTCTACAGGAAGAATGCGTGCGTACACACACACACACATACATACGTACACACTGATGGCTCATACCAATTGCATTATAACGGTGTTAGTAGAAATGACTATCAGAAATCCCCCGTGTATGTGTATGTATGTGTGTGTGTGTGTGTGTATGCGTGTGTATGTGTCGTCCAAGTCATAAACATCATCACAAGAAGAGCCGTCAACACACACACACACACACACACACACACACACACACACACACAAACGTACAAATACACACACACACATTTACCAAGGAGCATATATTGCGTTGTATATGCAAATATTGTCACATTTAAAGCGTAGGCCGCGACAATCTACGCAAACACACACACACACACACACTTACACACACACACACACACACACACACACACACACACACACACAACGGTGCATAAGATAGCAGCCAGCCAAGATTGCAAGTCAAATGACCATATAAATAGGCTGAGTGGAATGTGATTTTCGTTCGAACCGCGTGGACCTTGATCGCACCGGAAATCACTCAGGTGCAACCAGGTGTGTATAAGTGTGTGAGTGAGTGTGTGTGTGTGTGTGTGTGTGTGTGTGTGTTTGTGTGTATGAGTGTGTGTGTGTGTGTGTTTGTGTGTGTACGCGTAGATCACTCAGAATGCGCGCCAAAAAAGTGAAAGCTCAACGGCCGCGGATCCTTGCTCGCACAAGCACGAGACTTCAAAATAATAACGGCACTTGTGCTTGAATAACATAGAACGCAGGTGTAATCGAACGCCTTCATATAGCCCAGTGGTTCTCAACCTTTTTTCTCTTTGATTCCACAGACTTCTTAATGAGCCATCTCTTCATTTTCCACACAACAGCGCAGATAAATTCTACAAATTCAGTTGTTACATCAAAGTAAATGTCAAGAGGTCATTAGAAACAAAAATAAACAAATTTGAATTGATTAAAACACACACATAGTTGTCCTGTTCTGTCCGACCTTTAGCATCCCACTTGGCAACTCTTCCATTCCCGACCAGTGGGGAAATTACCCACAGGTTAAGAACCACTGATATAGATGATCTGTTGAGCAGCACATACCCGCATGTGCTGGCACGGAAGAAGTTCGTACAAAAGACTGAGTCAGTGTGAAGAAGTATTCGCTTAGAACACAGGAGAATTTGGGTAAATAAAACAAATACTGACAAATTGGCATACAATCGTTCAGTTAAATATTAAAAGAGATAAAAAATTAGTCAACAAATCCTATTATAATTTGTCCTGGTATATTTATCAAAGTGTATGCCGCCGAAATATACATCATACGTATACTGTATTATAAAACTCACATAAAACGCATCGCTGTGGAGAAAAAGTAATACATCTGATTGTGTACGATGCATACTGCATAGCTGAGCAGAAACAATCAAGAATTTATGAAATTCCATCTTATGCTTCATAGCCAGTGGATGTCACATCCGTTACCATACCACTCTGCCAAACAAAACCGACCAGGGGAAACTTCAAATGGCAAATGAACTGGTAAAGTCGTTGGTTGTTTATCGGCCGCGGATCAAGCAACAAAAACATGTTGTATCAATGCCGCCTTGCCATGCCGGCGGTCGACAGGCACGAAACTTGCTGCTACACCTCCGCAGACACACACACACACACACACACTCACTCACAAAACTCGACTACAAATTCGGTCACACACACACACACACACACGCAGCACGTGCGAGTAGGGTGCACGGCGACAACAGAGAAATGGACGAAAAGTGTGGCCGATGGCGTGTAATAAAACTACGACCAGGAGACAGAGTCGGCGACAGATAATGGGGAAGAGGAGGCTTGGAGCTGCGAGATTGTCATTGGTGCTAGTTAGTAATGCAACTGGCATGCAATACGCCCCCGGTTTAATTCCGCCACGTCGTCCCCACGCACTCACACAACACCCCTCGGCTGCTCCCCCTCCTGATAAAACTACCTGGCTATGCGCTTGTCCGGAATGCAGTCCACACCCATCGAAGGCAGACACACACACATACACACAGGGATGCACGCACAGTGAATGTCCACATGCAGACACGGATATATTCGAGCAGTATCATGAAAAGCGTAACACTGTGCGCCACAATAGCCTCACATACACATACATGCACACACACACACACACATACACAAGAGCGCGAGCGCATAAAATCACGTATGAGCCAGTATGTTGAGGGTGGCCCATATCACTCGCTGCAACATACTGCCTCGTATACACACACACATACACAAGCAATGGCATGCACGCACGTGCCTGACAAGTCGTGATGTTAGATCAGTCACACACACACACACACACACACACACACACACACACACACACACACACACACACACACACACTGACACACACCGCTAAAATGCGCGGCACTTCAAAGAAAGGAGTTGGGATAGAGTGAGGGTGAAGGATAGAAATAAAGAAAGATACGGAGAGAAGCGATTTGCTATGACAGAGAAGAGATCAGAAATGGAGATGTACTGATCTCTCTTCGATCTCCGCTGATGTTCTTGCATTCTTGATGTGATCACTTGATGTGATCGTCTGATGTGATCGTGTGATGTGATCAGTGGCACAAATTTGCCAACACGATATGTCCGCTGAAATAGTTGAGAAAGCAGCGAAAAGATGTTTGGTACGAACATAAACAATCTGTGTCTCGTTGCGCATCAGCCAGAAAATAATCACTGCAGAGAAAAAATAATAAAAATCTTCCAAAAAAACACAATCACAAATATTTTCCTGGGGCGAAAATATTTACCAAAACAGATTGGATTCTACAAAATCAAATTGAAAGACTCAAATTCCACTTACACTAGCCGAACCTTACCAAATATCATGTCCTTGATTGTACTTACTCACCAGCTGATGGCCCAAACTGTTTTGCCTGTGCTGTGCGCCAAAAGAAACAACCAAAGTCTACTTTGGGGAATATTTGGACCGCATCAACAGATGCCCGAACATTGGTGCACAAACACACACACACACACAAATATATACGAGTGTTTATATATTTGTGCAACATACAACACAATCTGTTTCTGCAACAACAGTCACCACCACCAAAGTCTCCACCAACTCTGGCGCCTTGCTATCAACATATGTTCCGTCGCATGTTGATAGGACGACGAGGAGAACGTATGCTAGCAGCGAGAGAGAGAGAGAGAGTATGAGAGCGCGTCACGAGACAGAGGGGCAGAGTGAACAAGGCGGCCCCAGCAGTAATTGGGGGAATCGAGGCGGCTCGCTTCAGCAGCAGCAGACAACGACGAGTACCCTCAGCAAGCAGGGGGAAAGAGTCGCGGAGAAGGTGCCACAGGTACCACACGAACACTGTGTGTGTGTGTGTGTGTGTGTGTGTGTGTGCAGTGAACATACACACCGACAGACAGACACGCATATCTCTACGTACGGTGTATGCTCGTACTCACAGCCACAGTGTGAAACTCAGCAAGCGGCAAATTACAGTGCCACACTCACACACTCTCTTTCACACACACACACACTGCTCTTTCTTCCCCACAAGCACACGTTGTGGACGAATGATGTGTGTATGGGAAAGATAAAGGAATCCACACACACGCACACACACACACACACACAAGCGAGCTCGCGCAGTGTAGAAAACGCAGTCACGCACATTGTCACAGACAAATTTCCTGCCATTACTTGATGAGTGGGAATTCTGCGTGTGTGTGTGCGTGTGTGTGTGCGTGTGCGTGTGTGTGTGTGTGTGTGCAGTGTACACAGTCTGGAGCGCGCGCGCGCAAGAAGAGGAATAAGGGAGATAGAGAGAGTACAGTTATCAGTGTGCATTTGAGTGCACACTGACTAAAGCACCGATAAGACCGTCACTGATAGAAAAAAACAACACGAACGAACGTGCACTCTCCTAGACTGAAGATTATTCCCATAAGCAGATGAAATAATAATGGATTAGCTAAATAAGAAACAGATAATTTGAGATAGACACTGATGAAGCTGAGCTTTTGCAGCCGACGAAGGACTGATATAGCTGCAGAAAACAATCCATGAACCGTGATTTCTGGTCAAAATCACGTGGATATTTTGTCGTATAAACCACGTATATCTAAATCAGTAACTTCCACCATGCGCCATGCATAGCAAAGGCCTATTGTACTAAAACTAAAATCCAGGTTATATTCACCAAACGCATACACACACAGCTATACACAACTATACACACTTGCTCACACACTCGCACGCAATACGCAATTCAACTGTACACGATCACACATAGACACACTAACACGTTCACGCACACACAATCTCAGTCAACGTAGACACAATCTCTCACTGCACACAATCACACTACACCTATGAAAAGGAGCTCTTTTATATGACTTTAATCTGCAGAAAAGCAGTGTCTCAATATCTCAGACTGTGTCAATATCTCTATAACTTCGTAAGCATTCATTAAAAAACAACCCATTCTGCATCTAAATGGAACGTCGGGCATATGGGATCCCATCTGGGATCTTTATTATCATTTTCCGCGCACCTCCCTTTGAGAGCAATATAATGTTGTTGGAAAAATGAATATATATGTATATCCCGTTAATTAGCGTGCATATTGACAAGAAGTACATTCACAAGAGAAGATAACAGGGAAAGCAGTTTGCCGAAATAAATTTCCACCAATGATTGAAGAGATCGAAAGTTCACAAAAACATTGTTGGAATTTAATCACAAGAAATTCCGATAGAAAAACAAAATTGAAGTGAAATATACTTTCCCACAATGAGAGCATACAAAATACTCCCCAATCAAGGCTTAATCAACATTCCATCACAGAACGTTTTTCTCGTCGATTGCACTAATCACGCACGGCACAATCGTGAAATTAGATCAAATAACTGCAATGAGAGGGAAAATTACACCACGTGCAGTATAGAAGATATTTTATCAGTGGGACCAGCAGACAAACAAAAAACACACACACACACAGACTCTGTACATAGAGAAACTGTATGCAGAAGATATGCCACAAGTGTATTGACGACTCTCAGAAAAAAACGACTTAGATAAACGACAGTACTCTAAAACAACCAAAACATAATGTTAACATGAGTGATAAATAAATACAATCGTAGAAAGCTAAATTAGCCTTGTTAACATTACAAATACGATAAATAAAACATAGAAATACAACCGAACACACACCAAACGACAACACGCTGTAACTCCTCAATACGGCAAGTATTCGCAACTATACAGATGTAGAGGAATATGCCATTCAATTTGTTTCAAACCATTGAGAAAATTGGGAAGTGCAATAAATTAATACACTTTCCAGAAGCTCTGATCGCTTAACAACCCTAACATTCTTCCTCTCAAGAATAAAAGCCTTCTTCTCGACTTGGCTAGTCTGGAAAACGATAGATCGATACGAACATTTCCACAAAGCTTGAAAAAGCATCGACGGGGATATCGACATTGTTGGACATGAGCAAGCTGGTTGGCCCATAGACCGATGGTTCCGACTCTCAACGACACACACAAACACACAAGAACATGTGAGCATGGTGGACTGCTTGGAGGACTGCTGGTAAACAGTACCATCATGCAACGTGCTCTCCCAGCGAAGGATCGCTGGAGGGCAGGCCGCTGAAAGAGTGGACGCCAGGCAGTTTTTACGTGGTCCGGGTCGGCGCGTGCAGGCGGCGTACAGCAGAGAGCTGGCGCGCGCGCGCGGGACTGAGGTAGAACAGTGAGAGAGGAGCAGAGGGAAAGGAGGAGACGGCCGTGTTTATCGTGCGCCCGACGACCGGCCATTTTGGAATGTGGTCACACACACACACACACACACGCGGACAGGCAGGGCGCTGGTCAGGTGAACATGACCAGGAACACACACACACACACACACGCACCTGTAGATATACAGACAACTGCTGCTGTCGACACCATTCACGCACACATACACGCACTCACACACACACGCACGCACAGTACACACGGCTGAGTAGGCAGGCAGTGTGGGAGTAAGCAGGCGAGAGAGTTGGCTGGAGAAAGAGAGAGATGATGGAGAAGACCATCGAGCGAGAGAAAATGAGACGGCGGCACCACGCGAGACGGCGGGATGCTTGTAGCGCGCGCGTGCGTTCACTCCAACATGGACACACCAACACACGAGCGCAGATGCGCACAGAAAGAAAAGCGAAAGAGAACGAAAAGCTCATACACACACACACACACACACACACACACACACACACAACACCGATGACAGCTGCAAGACACATCCACAATGAGAAAACATCTACAAGGAGAGCATCGCGTAACATCAAGATACCTCCTCTAGGACCTCTCACAAAGCACTTACAATGGTGAGGCAGGATGTGGTAGGCACCCTCGTCTATAGTTTGAACTATCGTTTAACGTACGAACTATGGCATAAACTATCGACATATCGTATCGTGTCTTACGCACTATCATTTGGTATCTTTGGAATGCACCGGCACCGAGGACAATAAGGTCATAATTTGAACATGCAGATGAATCTACCATGATTTAGAAAAAACTATCAACGTACCTTTACTTGTGACAGAGATTATCAAGGTGTCTTCACTTGGAAAAGAGATTATCAGGATATCTTCACTTGGAAGAGAGATTATCAGGGTATCTACACGTGGAAGAGAGAATATCAGGGTATCTTCACTTGGAAGAGAAATTATCAAGGTGCCTTCACTTAGAAGAGAGAATATCAAGGTGTCTTCAATTAAATAGAAACTATCAAGGTACGATATCTTAGAGAAACCAATGTACCGTTACTTGGAAGGGGTATCTTGAATTCGAAGATAATTAGAGTGTCGTCACCCGGTAAGAGAAACTGTATCACTTAGAATATTGACACACACACACACACAGTCAAAAATGCCCCATATATTGCCGTTATGGGAATAGTAGAAAATTTATAATGCCAAAATATATGTCAAATCCTCCCGTGTATGTGAGTGTATGAGTACATGTCTGTGTCTGTGTGTCTGTCTGTGTGTGTGTGTGTGTGTGTGTGTGTGTGTGTGTGTGTGTGAAATTGGCCGACGCGACGGGTCATCTATTGTGGCGCACTCTCCAGCGACCCGGGACGCCATGTCAAACGTAATGACACACACACACACACACACAAACGTTTGTCTGTCCGTGTGTATGTGTGTCTGTGTACGTGTGCGTGTGTGTGTCGTGGATGAATACAAGAGTGCGTGTCATCCAACAGTAAACAGCCGTTCGTCAACTGTTTGTCTGTATGTGTGCATGTGTATGCAAGTGTGTGTGTGTGTGTGTGTGTCTGTGAACTCAGCCCGAGGCGATCGGTAATGTCACCAGTAGCTGGTACACACACACACACACACACGTACTAATGCGGCAGTAAACGTGTACGTATTGTGCCAGCGACAATGGCTGAGTGTCTATACAGCAATGTGTGACACGATTGTGGAGCACAGTACATCGGCAATGCTCGTGAGAAACGTTGAAGAACCAACGTAGTGCATGTGTGTGTGTGTGTGTCTTCACGATAACTGCCGAGGATTTCACGAGAAGTTCGACGGATCACCGGAAAAATCAAGAACCCGAGGGAAATTTCCTATGAAAATTAAATTTATGGCCAAATTCTCTACCGAATGTTTCATGTTTATTGAATATAATCAGATAAAACATAGTTTAGAAATCCTTAATGAGTCATTCCTCATTGTTTTCTTCTTCCTCTATACAATCGCGTTTTGGTACCTATGCTACCTTCCTATGCCATTGTGCGTGTTAAGTCTACTTCGGTTATATGATGGAAGTCGCTTCATCTTCATGACTGCATTGGCTCGGACATTCCAAGAGGTTATGCTAGGATGTTGCGATGACACGACATTCATCTTACAGCAAACACGTCAGCCCAGCCTTGTGTGTCCATACCACCGCTGTGTGCATACAGAAGTCGCAAGGTGTCACATGACCCTCCCGCGTGGTACAATCGTCATCGACCGCACTGCAAGGTAATCACCCTGTCATGCAGCCGGTTATAAACATAACCCGGTTGCGAGGTGTTGTTTATGGTGCACGGGATGGCATGTGTTGAACACACCTGTGTGTGTGTGGGGGGGGGGAGGTGCTCTGAAACCGGTTGACATCCCGCCGATAATGGCACACTCATCTGATTTCAACAGATGGATGGCGTAAATCAAACACCGTTGTATGTGTGTGTGTGTGTGTGTGTGTGTGTGTGTGTGTGTGTGTGTGTGTGTCTGTGGAGAGACCACGATGACAAGGACTCAGAATGTGACCCGTCTCATAAGCTGCATGGGCTTGACCTTCAACGAGGATGATTGAACACGAATGAAACCATCTACAAGAAGAAGATGAACCACTAATGACAATCAAACTGAACTAATGAGTAAGTGGCGGCGATAGTAGTTCTTGTTGAGGTCCTAGAAAATCGCGCCAAGCCGAAGCAACTAGGGATTTTTTAATATAGATATGAGCAGAGGTAGATATGGAGTTTAGGATCATTCAGTCCTTCTCTTCCCTTAAGCTTAAGATAAGGCGCTTCGTTTCACTTGAAAAAAATCTCATAGACAAAAATAAAGAAGGACCAACTAGAGAGAAAGTGTTGAAATAATACAAATCGAGGTATTGCCAGGAATAGAACAGAATACCCATTGAATTATGAATGATAGCAAAAAACCAAAGAGAGTCGTCAGAAAATGAGACGAGTGAGAGAGAAAATGAGCGAGTACTCACGTTGAGAATGCAGTAACCAACAGGACGATCTTCCAGCACCGACACGTTATAGAAGCTCTGATCGAACACGGGTTCGTTGTCATTGACGTCGACTATTGTCACTTGTACGGATGCACTGGACGACAGAGTTGGAGTGCCACTGTCTGACACAACCACAGTGATGATGGGCGCAGAATCTGTCTCGCAGTCGACACGGGCTCTAGTCGTAATCCTGCCGCTGGTCGCGTCTATGCTGAACCACGAAGAGTCGTCAGAGTCACCGTCCACTAAAGAATAGCGAAGTTGTGAGTTGCCGCCCTCATCGCGGTCCGAGGCCGTCACCTGAATCACTTCGGTGCCCGGTTCGGCAGTCTCAGACAGCTGGGCCGTGTAGAGCTGCTGCTCAAAGTGTGGTGCATTGTCGTTGGTGTCAATGACACGCAGCATGAAGGAGCGGGACGCTTGCAGTGGAGGACGACCGCGATCCCGAGCCGTCACAGTGAGATTGTACGACGGCTGGTGTTCGCGATCCAGAGGCCGTGCCACCACCATCAGATATATGACGTTGTCATGCTTCTCCAGCTTGAACGTGTCGCCACCGCCCGCCAGAGTAACATCATCCAGACTATCGTATTCCAGCTGCGTATCGGGGTCGTTGACTGATATGCGTGCCACGAAATCACCTGCCTTGGCGTCTTCCGAGATTTTGGGCGATGCGTCGTCGCTCAGGAAAATAATGTTGATATTTGGCAGGTTGTCATTGATGTTTTGTACGGTGATCGACACGAAAGCAGAAGTGTCGAGCGGTTGAGTGCCATTGTCTCGCGCTACCACGATAAGCTCGTGCACCATCTTCGTCTCAAAATCGAGGGGACGATTCACGATGATCTCGCCGGACTTGGCGCCCACGCGGAACAGGCTGTTGCGGTCGCTCTGGCGTCGGTTGATCGAGTAAGTGATCTCACTGTTACGCCCCTGATCGGTATCGGTGGCGAGCACTTTGTGCACCACAGTGCCAATCGTTGTGTTCTCCGGTATGGTGGCCGAGTACCGCGACTGGCTGAAAATGGGCTGATTGTCATTGACGTCTTCGATGGTGATATTGAGCTGCATCGTGTCCTTCATCGGCGGACTGCCTCCGTCGGCAGCCTCAATCACCAATGCATAGAAGGGGGTTGTCTCGCGGTCCAGAATCCGGTTGATCTGCAGATCAAGGTAGAGCACGCTATCGCGTCCTCGATGCGGTGACAAGGCAAACGCCTCGTTCTCATTGCCCGACACGATTCGATAGCTTTGCGTACTGAAGTGCCCCAGATCTGGGTCACGTGCTGGCACCAAAGTGCGCTTCACAGTGCGCGGTGTGTTCTCCGAGAAAGACGTATTCATTGAGTGGACGGCGAACCGTGGCGCGTTGTCGTTAACATCACGCACCTTGATCAGCACCATCGTGTTATCGCCGCTCGGCGGAATGGCCACTAGAGAGTAGGAACTGCGCCGTTCTCGATCGAGAGGCACTTTGGTGCGAATGTGACCTGTGTCGCGGTCGACCAGGATGTCCTCGTCGAAGGCGGCTCCTCGTGACACCAGAGTGAGGTCGAGGCCGCGCCGTCCAGAGCCCGCAATGAAGCCGACCGTACGACCGGCAGGCAAGTTCTCTTCGACGACAAACTCGAGCGTTTTGTCGCCTCCCACCCGACCCGGCAACAGAAGCAGTAGAATGACGCCCACTGACGCCGTCAACCACCACCACCACAGACTGCTGGTGACTCGGACCGATCGCCACATACTGCTTGAGCTCACCATCTGAACGTGAGTGTGTGAGTGTGTGTGTGAGTGCTTAGAGACGCGTTGCGCTCAGCTTGTGCTCATTTTGTAAGCTCTTGCATGGCTGCAACAAACAAAAAAACATTCAAGGTTAGCATCAGACAAAGAACAAACTGTATCAGCATATAATTCGAATATATGATATAGCACGTGACAAACTACACAAGCTATGCCAGAAATCGGAAGAATGCAGTTTTGATGAGGTGGAAGATCACAGCGAACATATGGAATTTGTCTTCGCCATCCGAAATTAGCTGATCAAGAAACAAACGTGACATCGTCTGCTGTGAGCAGTGATGTTATGAGCGTTCATCCTAACACTAGTGAGTCTGTTCACTTATCAAAGACGATACAAATCATTGTATACGTTACATCAGATAAACGTTTTCTTCCAGGAAGCCTATGTAAACAATTCAAAAGAACAGAGGGCAGATGTTGGCCAATGAAAGTGATGTTATCATGCGCACGCACCAGCCACCGATTACACCCATGTCTGAATTGAAAAACAATGAGCATTCATATTCAACAATCGCCGACATGCACGCGTCCATTCACGCAACAATACAGCGGGTCATTACAAGAGCGCAAACAAACACACACACACATACACACACGCGCGCACGTCTCGCGTGGGTCGACGGATTCAATGACCACACGCAAGATACAGATCGGAAACGCCGACGGAGGTGGAGGCGGCACTGATGCACGGGCAAGCCAGACCCGTGACTTCCGCCGACCGAGTTTAACAGCTCGACCAGGGCCTAGCTGTGCTGACACTGCACGACTCAACAACATGTCCGTCTGACCAGGGCCGGGGTCGAGTTCGTGTCGTGCCGGGGCGAGAGCGTGCCGCACGAGGCAACAACACTCTGGATCAGTGGCGGCGCTAGGGAAGGGGTTGGAAGAGCTAAAGCCACCCCTCCAAGAAATGTGCCGAGCTCCCCCCCCCCGCCCCCTCCCAACCATCGCCAGAGAATCCTGGCATCGCTACTGCTCTGGTGACCGTCACACAGTTTGGCCAAGACAAAGCAGACACGACGGTCGAGAACACGCCGACGCTAGCTGTTCAACCACCACTTGAGGCGCTGGCAAACCAGAGCAAATCATATCTACAGCTCTTGAGCTCGAGCAGCACCCTCGCGGCACGCTCGTTTAGCATATGAATGAGAACCAGTCTGGCCGCGATTTTCCAACCAGTGAGTGAGTGTGTGTGTATGTTTGTGTGTGTGTGTGCGGACGGGAGCCGGAATTGGCTAATAGCACGCACGCGATACCGACCGATAAACAGATGTCCAAAACAGAGAGAGAGAGAGAGCGCCCCCACGCGGCAGAAAGAGCCGCAGAGAGAGGCAACACGTTGTGTACAACAGCCATGACACGCCGACCGGCCGACCGACCGGCCGGACTTCATCAATAAAAAGAACACGAAAAGATAGCCGATTTAGCAAGAGGCGTGTGGAATTTGGCCACTGCTAATTGGACGAGCCTGCGCGCATTGACCACGCGAGTGTGCGTGTGTGTGTGTGTGTGTGTGTGTGTGTGCGTGAGCGAATGTGTGTTTGCGTCGGACAGCTCACGCGAGAGCACATTCACACACGCACACGCACATTACCACCACGCCGGACCAACCGTGATTGGGTGTGTATGTATGCGTGTGTGCGTGCCTGTACGTTGGCAACAACAACAGCAACGTTGTTGGCAACACGTTGACGAGTGGTGGATGTTAGCCACGACTCAATGTTGTTGTTGTTGTTGTTGTTTTGATGGCGACTGGTGCTGAAGAGTGGGTGCAATGAACCGCAGCCGTGCGCTAATTACCATGCGGTCAGCGGACAGTAACTGATAAAGAGATAGACGCTAGCTGGCCACAGTCACAAGAAAGGAGAACAACGAAGACGTGATCACGCAGACCGAGCCAATGGAGAAATGCAGATAAGCTGACAACATTGGCGGATCCAGAGGGAGGTTCAGTGGGCTGAAGCCCCACCAAAATATTTCCATTAACTCCTCATAACCAAGAGATTCAATCAAACAAGTTAAGAAAGTACTTTTTCTCTAGAATTTCTTGATATAAGCATTATCGCAAAGATGTTGCATAATGATGCATGTACATGACTGATCGCCCCAAAATTCAGACCTCCCACCAATTAATTCAACCCCTCCCAAAATTGCACTCTGGATCCGCCACTGGCTGAGAGCATGTGTGTGTGTGTGTGTGTGTGTGTGTGTGTGTGTGTGTGTGTGTCAGCAGTGCAAACACTCAGACAGAAAATATAGATCTCATAGGACAGGGGTTGCTAACGTTTTTCAGTGTTTGAACGCTTTTCACATCAGCAGTCAGTTGGAGTTTTGATAGCTATACAAGAAAAAGTTAAAAATACAAACGATGTAATAACAAGTAAGTAAAAAGTTGTAAGGGGCTAAGGAAAGAGTTGAGGGGGCTTGGTGAAGCATTAAGAGCTACACTCGAACGCTGACTACATAATATTATAATAAGGGACTGGGGCACACTGATTCAGTCCTCGAACTTGAACCAAAATTACAGGACTTCATTTACAGCGGCAAGAAAGTTAATGTCCATGATTATTATTTTTAGGGGGGGCTTGGCATGTTTGGGGGGGGGGCTCCAGGCCCCCATCCCCCCTTGGCGCCGCCACTGAAGAAACACCGCACTCCTTTGGTAACACAATTGGTATTAGCAGCAATAAGTTGACATCTCGAATGAAGACTATCGAAGAACTGGCAAATTCCATGTGCCAATTGAACTTGGTGTGCATGGAAAGAGTATATACAGTATGCAGTTTATACAGAGCTAATATTTGCAGCGAAAACACACGCATACATACACATGCCGCCAAAAGGATGCTATACAACATTGTCGTAGTGCTGAAAACACACTTGAACATTGTTCTTGGTGTTACGACAATGTGCTGGGTTGCACGGCGTCTGCACAGGCCACCCAGCCTATCTGGGCGTAATCTATGATCAATGGCAAAACCAGTCAATCGCTTCCCAGGAGCTAAAAACTATGCGTCAAATAGACGATGTAAGTTGGCAAAAACTGTGACAAATCCATCAACTGGAACGTTTTCAATTACCCAAGAAGTTTGAGTGGGGTGAAGCACGCCTTGGGGTCATTTCTGCCCCCGTCCTACCACAGCCTAATGTCGCCTCTGTTTATGAATAAATCATGGGCACGGTGGCGCGTGCATGATTCTGCTGACACGCCGGATTTGCACGAGACAAGCGGCCTTGCAAACTCTGTTCACAAGTGGCTTTCAAACTTGCGCCTGCTCTGCTCACAACATTTCCACTGAAAAAGGGTGAATTCAAAAACTCACTAATTCAAGCAATTATATGAAGTACATAAATTCATATAGGGAAAATTTTACTGGGCGAATTTAGAAAGGCGAATTTAAGAACTCACTAATTCAACGAATTATATGAAGTACATAAATTTATATAGGGAAAATTTTACTATTGTTTAAACTATGTGAATAGCTGAAATTCACAACAAAAGAGGATAATGTCGTCCCTGGAAATCACGTGGGTGAACACATGGACAAAGTTGATGGAAAGGTGTATATATACTGGAATCAGGAGCGCTAGTCTGATGAGGTTTGAGAAATATATACGCTATCAAAAGACGACTGCTCCTAAATCTATTCCAATTAGAATGCATATTCTATCAGACTGACCATCTTAATTGAGCATATTAACATTAGGCAGTTTTACTTTATCCCCCTATGATAACTGGCTGGCACCGGCCCTGTCGCTTGCATCATCCCACATCCATATCCTGCACGACACAGCGCACACCAATGTACTGGACACAGGAAACAGACCAACGTGGAGTACAGATAGCACGACGGCTTCTGAAGATTAGCAGTACGCGCGCACCCATAACCGGCCCAGCCGTTGTCACCTGCACACTGAACTGAAGCAGTACGGATGCAGTATTCATGAGGGAATTAAGATGGATGAATGATGACGCAGCATCACTTGTCTTGCCCATATGATGCAGTAGTGGCCATCACTGACAACCGGTGTCAAACAAGCATAGAAAGAGAAAGAGCGAAAGAGAGAGAATTGGGGACCGAAAACAATCGAACTTCCAAAAAAAATTGAGTTTATTTTTCCAAATAAGTCTACAGAGCCTGCGTGACACCGTGTTGAGGGCAAACACATCTTACAAACCTAAACACACACATAAGATAGATGAAAAATCAGTTCCGAAATTGACCGCTCTGTCAAAGTTAGCCAGGCGCCCCAATAAAATGGATGCACCTCGACACGCTGACACACACACACACACACACGCATGGGGAACTGGATTTCTTGCGGCTCAGATGACACCAAGATAAACACACAGACACACACTGAGAGACTAAGAGACTTTTTCCGACCGTCCACTAGCTATCTCACACCTGACTTGTGTGTGTGTGTGTGTCAGTGTGTGTGTGTGTGTGTGTGTGTGTGTGTGTGTGTGGGTGTCGGCTGTAATGTATTGTTTCAATTTATATAACGGCAGCGGCCACTGACCGAAACATACACACACACACACATACACCCAGGCATACACACACACCCAGGCATACATACACACACACACACGCACACACCGAGATTACTAAGCTGAGAGCCCCTCAATGTGAATTGACAAGATTCAAATGGTCAAATGCCCAGTCTACGGGAAAAAAGACTGTGACACACACACACGCACATGTTAACCATACTGAACTGGTAGAAACTGGTAGATATAGATATTAGATAAAAGCTGAAATATATGAGTGTGTGATGTTTATATGCACACACGCTCATATATAACCATAAGACCAATAATAGTAGCCTATAGCAGTGCTGCGTAACCTGTGGAAAATTCGCCAATGGACAAATGTGTGTGTGTATGTGTGTGTGGGTGTGTGTGTGTGTGTGTGTGTGTGTATGTGTGTGTGTGTGTGTGTGTGTGTATGTGTGTGTGTGTGTGTGTGTGTGTGTTTATTTTCGTTTCCAGTGACATCTGACATCCAGCTGACATCTAATTTTTGTGGAAAAACTGAATTTATTTTATTTATCAGCGCTGTTGTGTGGAAAATGAACAGATGGTTCATATTAGGGTGCGGGGAATCAGAGAAAAGCGGTTATGCACCAATGGAATACAGTCATCAAATGAACATGATAAAAACCAAGGTGTTTTGCCACCGTCGATGTGAAATAACACGTGCATACACCTGTGGTAAGCCTCGTGGCTTTGTCAAGCCGATCAACTAGCGCACACAAATTACCCGAATCAAATAAATATATAAATAAATAAAAATGAGTAAATAGAAAATCAATAAATAACAATAAAAGAAACAAATATAAATAAATATGCAAAATAGCATACTCCAATGACTGACTGAATAAATGAGAAGAGTGAGGACAAAGCAGACTGATTATGTAGTGGTCGAAATAATCTGCATAGCAACACAACTCAGGGCCTATATACAGATCAGGGTGTGTGCATATAAAAACCTAGCTTGTTCGAAGTAATTCAATATAATTTAACTGGACCAAAATGTGTTTTGATCAACCTCTAGGTTATTTGGATGACTCGGAAAACACCCTAGTACAATGTTTCTCAACGTGGGCCATATGGACCCCTTGGGGCCAACGGGAATTTTCTGAAGGGCCATAGGACGAAAATTAAACAATGGAGACCAACATATTTTCCCACGGGCCACAAAACATTTGTTGAAACAATATAATAGTTTATATTATTATTGTCGATGTTCTACATTTCAATCGTGTGTTCCGGTTGTGGCGTTGTTTCGGTGGTGGGTGGAAATAGTCACCAGCGTACATGAGCTAATCCTATGGAGAAATCGCGTCGCGACAATCAATGTGTTTATGAGAGCCACAAGGACTTTTAGGGGACTACTGACTATTTCTGGGGGGCCACAAGGACTCACATTGTGTTTAAGGGGGCCACGGCAAGAAACGGGTTGAGAACCACTGGTCTAGAAGACAAGGCAACCGGTTATTGAAATTTAGTTTGATCAAGATTATTATCTGTATAATCATCATCTAGAACTATAAATAAACGCTCACACAATAGGTGATAGTGAAGCATTTAATATTGTTAATTTATGGTTGAAATTTGCAACCACTATTTGAACCAAGTGAACAGTGAAAATCTCAACGTCCAATCAAAACTCACCAGCTTAAGTTACATCCTTAACTGAAGAGAACTAGATCAGTTTGCACGTCGCTAAATAAAACCTGCACAATCACTCAATCTTCTAACACAGCAGAACAAAATCACTCGCACACACAACACAGAGCGCGCACACACGCACACAACACGGCCACACAACACAGACTGCGGTACAGCGGTGAATTCTCTCGAAACGCTCCTAGATGACGCTAGTAGTGGCAGACCAACCAGGCCGGCGGCGCGTCATAAAAGCGTTTGAATTTTCAATGGCGAAAATGTTTATGGCTGCTGAACTATGGTCGCCACACAATGATCCACAAGAAATTGGCCGAAATCACGGGATATCAGCGCAAATAGTAGGTTATATTTCGCAAATAGCAGAGAGAGAGAGGCATACACATGAACAGCATCAAACAAACCTATTGTCCATCGGAGACTATGTGAAGAAATTCAGTCATGCTTTTATGAGACGAAACAATGCAATCATGACTTCTACTAGTCCACAATATTTGAGTTATCTCAATTTAGCTACGACCAAGTATACTTTCAAATATAATCACAGAATTTATCTATTTACATTCAGGCGTTTAATTTTTAACAGCGTTAATTTTTTATAATTGAATTTGCAGTGCTTAATTAGTAAAAAATATTATAAATTCTATGTTTTATAATTTGTTGATTTTTGTTTGAGACAAACAATTGAGATAACATATAACATTGAGATACATTAAATAAGAAAGGTAAAATATATACTGCATTATTGTCTGTCGCGATATATTTATTATATCATGATAAATTCGTGTTATTTTTGTATTATCATCACGCAATCTTAATAATTTCCGAGTAATTCCCACTGAATAAAATTTAGACATTTTCCAAAAGGTACAGACATCAGAATTAGTGAAGGGTCAATAATCATTATCTAAAAGGAATATTTCATAAGGGAGCGATTTGTGAATGCTCACATCATAGCTGTAAAACTATAAATAAATATTATTAGATAAGTATAAATTTAATATATAAAATATAGATGAATATAAAGTCTATATTATTTATTATTATATATATTATGTTAATGAATTATTTATAATATAAATCAATATATAAATAATTTAGCTAGTCAGACAGGCAGGCTCACTATTGGCGACAGTAGAGGTGCAGTTGAATGAGACCAACTTGGCGCAGTTGTCAGTTACGCCACAATTGTCTCCACGCGAGGCCATTAATAACTCCACGGCCACAACACACACACACACACACACACACACACACAAGACACTGAAAGATTAATTGAGCCAGCTTAACGATTGCTAATGCTCTTTTTTCAGTCAGTCAGTCGGGCAGAGGTCTTGCTAACTCCAACATTCTTCTTCTTCTTGCCATCCTTCTGTCCACCTCGTTCGTTGATTCACTCTCGCCTCTTTTTGTCAACACACACACACACACACACACACACATGTATACGTCCACTCAATATGAAGGTGTGAGTATTTTTTATCATGCGATATCACGCCTCATTGGCAGGTCACTTGGTGACATGCAAGTCTTAATTAGCTGCTACCGTGTGTGTATGTGTGTGTGTGTGTGTGTGTGTGTGTGGCAGGAAGTCACTTGCAGACGTGTCAATAAGTCATTTCGACGCCGGTGAGACGTGTCGTGTGTGCTATCTAGTCCAGTGGTTCCCAAACCAAACCATCTTATTGAATCATCAATTAATAAATCAACGCCAAGAGATCCATGTAATTTGGCCGCATTACGGCCACTATATTTCTGTATTTCATCATATAAATATGTAATTTTATTTTATTACTATTATTATTATTGTGTATATTTTTAATTTACTACATAATTTATTATCCTATTATATACTATATTATTAAAGTTATTGAGTGTTCGGTGCAAAAATGAACGTCACCACTATCGACAGCTGTCTAGCTTGAGCAGAAATACCACGGATGTGACAATGCGTGTGTGTATAGTTACACGCAAACGGCGGACATATAACATGCACTGCAACCCCCCCCCATATTTGCATCGCCCCCCCCCCCCCAAGCAAGCACGCAAAATCAACGTTGAGTGATTGGCGTGGCCTTTTGTGCGTAGCTCAAGCTGTTTGCAATGTTTATCTAGCACCTGTGTGTGTGTCTGTGTGTGTGTGCGTGTCTGTATGCGGGGCAGGGTGATTTTTGACGACTTTATCTATATTCAAGGCTGCCCAACGCACAAGATTAATAGCTGGAGCATGCCTTCTAAACACACACACACACACACACACACACACACACAATATATACTCAAGAATGTACTCGAGGGTTAATCAATCTTCAAAACCAGTACCAATTTCCTGCATGCATGTCAGCTGAATTCTTTCTATTCTAGAACACAATTTATACTGTTAACAAATAATTTGAATACATCAGTGGAATATGACGAATTGATAGAGCGTGACTGTGGTCGATTTTGACAAAAATTGCACAGCAAGAAAGGAGACGTGAATTTGCTGCTTTGCAATGTTGCACAGGTGTTGGTGCGCCTCTTGTTGAGTTTGGGACTGTTGTTCTGAACTATGTTGGAAGTACTGAGCCTCACAAGTTGCATACATGCATTCATCGAACCCTTCATGCTAGTGAAGTATTATATGAGAAAAATCACAAATCACGTACGATCAAGACAGTCAAGTCACAAGTAGGCTACTACTGAGTGGACCGAGTTGCTTGCAGCACAGATATCAAGAACAAGCGATGTGGCGTGATTAACTGCAGCCTATGATGACCAAGCAGAGCTTGACGTCACGAATCATACGAGAGGGTGAACCAAACCGCCGAACCACATGGGAGGGAAACTGACTCACCGAACCCCTAGTGTTCGATCGAACCCAGGATTAGTACCCGGACAGTAGGCGGCAGTAAGAGCACAAGAAATGCCAACACAGTTCTAGCGCTAGCTGTGATTGTTGTTGTCGGATCAGATCCCAGCAACAAACAAAAGACAAATAAATGATCACGCATAGATCAGTTTGATCAGCGGATTGATTGAAGGTCAAACTGTGAGGAGAAAACAGTTGCCAGATCGCGAGTCGCACGCAGGGTTGCCAGATGACGAAAAAACAAGACATTTCTGATAAATGCAGGTCGATCAACACGAGGTGGAGATATTGAACATTGCATAACACGTGCGACCTTGTCCAAACTGCAGTGTGATCGGTTGATCAGAAGCAATCATGCTGCAATCGACTTTTTGCCCACACACACACACACACACACACAATAACACAACTGCAAAAACGAGCTGAAACCGTGCCTGCTTTTGTGTTTGCATGATAGGTCATTTGTTGTATTCATACAAAAGCCGGGGACAGAGGCGGTGCTAAGGTTGTGGCCCTCTCTTATACGTCTTACGTCCTTGTGGCACCATAGCGTGTAGAGGGTCGGTTCTGCGGTGGCAGCGAGCTGCACGGGGCACGCCTGTGTGTTCATAAGCTTCGGCTTCTTCCCGTGTAGCAGCTGCCACTTAGGCATTTAACTTTAACTTTAAGGGAGCTAGGGAAATTGAGCCCCAGGTATGTTTGCTCCGGCTGCAGTCCCGAGTCTATTTCTCTTTCATTGCTAACCTAACCTTAGCCTAAAAAAGGCGTAAATTCCCGGTTCCCGTTGAACGGTAGTTTGGATCAGCCTGTGATAAGCCCCCCAATGAGTGAGGCCTGGCATCGCCACATCCCACGGCGATTTCAAGACAGGTGATCTAGCAAACAAGAGGAGGCGACCAAGCAAAATAAAAATTTAACTCATTGTTTAATACATCACGCAACATGGGTTATCAGCAAATACAGTGGCGACACCACATGAACAGCATTGGGGAAGGGAGAATGGAGTGGAATGGCGAAATGGAAGCAAGTGATCCGAAGGATTAATAAGAAATATAAACAGAAGACAAACTTCAAACCCTCCATACTTCTAACCTTTCGAAAACGTCATAATTGATCATAGAAAAAAGTACAGGCAGGCAATGTTTTGAGTTGAAGTAGTATGTCAAAGAAAACAAAAGATCAAAATTCTCGTGATATAAAACAACCGACACGCCTTGCTTTCACACTTTCCAAAATAATAAACAAGCGCTAGCTTGAGGCATTTGAGAATCTCGAAGCCACAGAAATTTCATTTTTTCTAATTAACTTCACTATCAAAGTACATTGTTTGTGGCAAGACTTTGTGAAATAAATGTGGCAAGATTTTTTTCGGCACCTCGACAAGCCAAAAAAGACTAACAAAAGTAAGTGAATTCAAAATTCCACAATATTTGAAAATTCACAATATAATTCGTACAATTTCAGCACGTACATCTGGAGAGCGAAGATAGATAGAATCAAGAGTGATTCCAGTACAATAAAATACACACAGCGGAACACGTTCGATATGGAGCTAAAATGGAATGGAATAAAAAAACAGTTAGCGTGTGTGTCAGTGAGCGAGCGCGAATTGAAGTCAATGGACGCAGAAAATGCGGTCGTTTACGAGGGATTCCTCCTCACAGCCACTATAACGCAGCCACGCGGCCTGCGGTTCAAATGCCGCCTCCAATAACACTCGCAGCTGTCATTGGTGGACGACCAGTGGCGATACCAAGGAAAGGAGCTTAAGGGGCTGAATCCCAAAAAAAAAATCCGTACCATGAGCATTTCCGGTACAGTTTTTCCTGTTTCGCCAGGCGTCGCCTAATTTTTGTTAGCCCTTCGTGGGAAAATCCCTGGCGCCGCTACTGATCGAAATAAACAGAGGCGTATCGAGCGTGGAACCACCTGGATGCATTGGAAGCAGAGAACCAACAATAAACACAACACACCTACACAAATTCTCCCTCTGCCACCTTAATGCAACAACATTAGCTGAAGTCACACTGCATATTCCCAGCAAAACGCAAAATTATCAGCCGCCAAGCCTCCGAACAAAGGACAACGGATACAGAAGGCGAATTTGGCAGGGTGAAATTTGGCGTCGAACGGAATGTCCTGCTCTTCCGCCGTTTACGACAATTACGGTTTACACAACACACACATACATACACAGGACTTAGGAAGGCCGCTATGAAGAGCGAATTGACGGCGGCGGAACGTCAAAGCCATGCTGATCGCCAAGTTCCCACACACACGGCACGATAAGACGGCAGTGCTATAAAGTGATATCATCGCAGAGGCCATGAACACACCATGATACAGTGGCGGCGCTAAAAGAATGCTTGGAGGAGCTAAAGTCACCCCCAAAAGCCCCTAAAAATCCTGATCATCGGAATTTCGAGTGTAGTTCCTCGTGTTTCGCACAGTCTACGTGTCTTATTCCTTAGGCTGCCACTGGAAAACCTTGGTGCCGCCACTGCCACGGAAGCGCAGCCGACACACACACACTGTCCCACTGTTTGTGTGCGTGTGGAAGTAGAGAAACAGACACAGTAAAATCAAGACTGTATCTATCAAACAGTGGACAGAGACCGCAAAACTTCTGTCCCTACTGAAGCGGCCAGAAGAACGCCAGATGACGTAAAGCTGGCGAAAGGTCTCCACCAGATAATCAGCGATAAAACACGCGCGATATTGAATACATCAACGATACATACATCACATGACACACTCATATTAACCCATTACATCCCGGTGATATCTAATGAGATCACTTGAAAATAACCATATCTTGTAGTTATTTTTGTCTATATTGACACATAATTAATCATTAGACTATGTTTACTAGGAGCGTTTTATGATATCAAATCGGTTTTCCAAAAATGGACTTGAATCAATTGATATTGAAGCTTGAAAATGTACACAATATAATTTTGGAAAGTAATGGTTCAAAGTCCGTGGTTCTCAGCCATATTCAAATTAGCACACCCTGGATTCTTAATTCCTTGGATTCTCACCCTGGATAGATATATAGAAGGATAAAATTACAAATGACGTAAGAACAAAAGCTTTTATTCAATATTCATTCTCAATTATCTTTAGGTAGATTAAGCAAGTGTATTTCCAGTAAAATCATATATTTTAATTAATTTATCACAGGAATCCTTGCGCCCCTTAGGAACTAGATTGTCACCCCTTAGAAGTGGGAGCATCCCCGGTTAAGCAACACCGTGTTAAGCCAAGCTAACATACGGTGGTGTGAATTAGCGAGCACATTAGTGTTTGAAATACGGTATACGGTAGTTATTGCGAGGGAATCAGTTCCACAACACACAAAACCAGCACCAGACACGCGCAGAGTTCATGTGTCGTGCAAGACAGTGGGTGGAGTGTGTTATACAGCTCGTGCTTGATCGAGCAAGCCACTCCTGAAACAGCGACAAAAAATGAGCTAACACGCAATGCCCGCAGGTGAAATTCCGACAGAAAATAAAATAAATAAGTTCCCTTTGACTGGGATAGCTATATTATTTGCATAAACAGAAAATTGTCTTGTAAGTGAGAAAAGAGGGACAGGAAAGGTACAAGAATCCAAATGATCCTACCAAAATTAATAAAAACACAAAACTCAACCGAAAAATACAACAATTCTTCGGACAAATTGATGTATGCCAAATAAATAATCGTAACACAAACCCAAGAAAAACAAAAACAATTTATTGACTGAAAAAAACGAACAAAAACCGCCGAAAAAAGAACAAATCATCTAAATGGCAAGAACAAGGTATTATAAATTAATATCATCAAACTCGCATAAACACAACACTAGACTCTAGCTGCATTAGAAAATACTTTGGCAAGCGGAACAAGAAAGCATGCAAAACATCAACACAAAACAACGATCGAAAATGAAAAACAAACAAAGAAAACATTAAAAAAAAACACTTCATTACTTCAGAAACGCAACAAAAAAACAAGCATGCAAAAAATGCAATATAGAAAAACACGTGCATTGCTATTTTTTCATTATATAAAAACAAAACAAAAACAATTCCCGCAAAAAACGTAGTTATCTTTATGTTTTTAAAGCAAGCCGTCTTCTAGCTGTCTTAAGGGCCAGACATACTTGTGTATAACAACCTCCACACGAAAAGCAAGCCTCACTAAACAAACCACACACAGCGCCATCTATACGCCAATCTTGCCAACCTCCAACAGATACGACCCCATAACTTTGACCTGCAAACCAACACACACACACAGTGGTATAAACCTGACTGAAACTAACGATAAGGCAAACAATTCACACTTGACAATAGTATATTATAAGGTTTATTATGATATAGTTGAGTATATAAGGCGTGTGATCTGTGTAGACAATCTGTATTCCAATTATGTTGAGACAAATAATGTTTCATTGTTAAAACGTTATATGTATTCAGCATCGACCTCCGTCTCTGTGTGTATGTGTGTCTGTTTATTTATGTGCGAGTATATACGTGTTTGTATATGTGGAAATAGAACCGTCACCACTCTGGCCTATACTAGCGTGTATGTATGTGTGTGTGTACTCACCTAGTTGTTCTACAGGATATGAGCCAAGCTTGTGCAGTACCGTCACTTCCCCATAATAAACCTAGCTTACATTCGAAGAAACCCAAATTTTTAGCCTAAACCATTTCGCTGTCGCTAATTGTTTCCATTTTTCTACGCTGCTAAACAGAAAACTATATCATTTCGACAAAGTGTCTTCCTCAGTTTTTCTGAGTGTACTCTACGCATATCAAATTGGAAATCCAATGAAACGTGTTTGTGTGTGTGGTGGACGTACACCCTGAATGTAGTTGAGCACATTGAGCTTCTCGTTCTGCGAATGAGCTCCGTCATCGCACGCGCCAACTGGCAACAACATCACGTTCTTGCCGGTCACCTCCTGCAAAACATCACACAAAACACATCAGCACATCCAACCACATATCTCTGTCTGTCTGTCTGTTTGTGTGTGTGTGTGTGTGTGACAATTGACAGCAAATTGAGCCTCTCAGACAGACACAAACATATATATAGATGGAAACATATATGATGTAATAGTCATACATTATGCATTCACAAACAAACTAACACACACACACACACATACAGACACAGAGACAGACATACACCTGGAAGATTACGGTGACGGGAATGCTGCCTCCCTCGCGAATCAGATCGGGAGCGACGCCAAACACTGACTTGATGGCCGCCACGCCGGCGCGATAGTGCACGTGATTCGGATCACTCATCCAACAACGACCAGCGTTCGACATGGTCACCTGTCACACAAACACACACACGCATATACCCACACATGAAAACATCCTAGTAAAACACACGAATACACACACACACACACATACAGTCTCCAAAAACTCAGTTCTCATTTCAGCTGAAACAACTCGGCGAGAACACACACATACACGTATGAAACAAGTGAAAGAGCCAGAGAGAGGAGAGGAGGAGGAGTAGAGAGAGAGAGAGAGCGAGACAGACCTTCATGTTGTTCGGACTGTCGCGCAGTTTCCACTGTTTGTTGACGTGACGCAGCACGCATTGTTCCACTTGTTCAGGAGTCTGGTTCGGCACAATGCGCACTGAAAACTTGCCCACCACGCGCCGCGGAATCACCGTCTTCTCGCCGGGCTCGTGGAAGGCACCCTGGATGCCGTGCAGTGAGAGTGACGGATGACGCCAGCGGTGCATCAGCGTCAAATTCTGCCCAACACACACACACACACACACGTGTGTAAACGTGTATTATTAATGTGTATTCAAGTAAACTGCTACTAACTGCAAGGAAAGATAGAGCTTTTTGAATAGAAGTTTCATGCTGCTGCAAAACCTAGTATATATTTTTCAGTAGGTTTAATTGGGTCTCAAATAGATTCAATTACTTCAATATAATATACTGGGACGAGGGGAAGATACTAGGAAGAGCAGGAATAAACAGGGAGAGATCGGAGAAAGATATAGGAAGAAACAGGAAAAAGGAGGAAATAAAAGATGAAGAGAAAAGGATAGAAATAAACATGAAGAGAGTAAGAGAGACAGGAAGAGTGCACGGAAGAAAATAGTGAAAGCAGGAGCAGGCACCTTGTCTCCGTCGTGAATGCAGCGGTTGGCGCCGATATCTTTGCGATAGTCGACCGGGTCGAACTCGATGCTGTCGTAGAGTTTACGTTCCTCGTCGGTCAGCGGTTCAACATTGTCGCACACGCCGTCCACCAGAATGCGACCACGTACATCGACCAGTGTGTTGAGCAAGTAGACCAGGTCGGTCATTGCCTCGTGCCTGCCAACCACCGCACACACAAATACATACAGGGGCTGCCATAAAAGCAGAAGAAATAAAAAGATAAAAAAGGGAAAAAGAGAAGGAAAGAGAGAAGGAAAGAGAGAAGGAAAGAGAGAAAGAAAGAGAGAAGGAAAGAGAGAATAAAGGAGAGAAGGAAAGAGAGAATAAAGGAGAGAAGGAAAGAGAGAATAAAGGAGAGAAGGAAAGAGAGAATAAAGGAGAGAAGGAAAGAGAGAATAAAGGAGAGAAGAAAAGAGAGAGAAAAAAGAGAGAGAAAGAAAGAGAAGAAAGGAGAGCGAGAAAAGAGAAGAAAGAACAAAGGAGAGAAGCAAGGAGAGAAGAAGAAAGAGAAGGGAAAATATAAAAGAGAAGAGAGAAAAAGAGAGGAGAATATAATAAAATACAAAGAGACAAAGGAAGAGAAAAGAGAATATAATACAAGAGAAAAGGAAATACAAGAGAATAGAAGACAGTACAAGAGATAAATACTGACACGGTGCCGCCGAAAATTCCACTGTGCAGATCCTGCTTGGCGCACTCAACTTCCAGCATGAAATAGCACACACCACGCAGTCCGTACGTCAGACAAGGCTTCTTCTTGCCGAGCCAGTAGTTGTCCGAGATGCACACATAGTCCACGTCGGCCAGGAACTTGTCCTTCTCGGAGCGTAGCAGCTGCTCCAGACCTTCCGAGCCCGACTCCTCCATGCCCTCAAACACAAACTGCGTCATATCCACACACACACACACGTACTTGAGCGTTATACGCGTATTAAGGCACGAATAACGCGCATGCATCTGTGCACATTTATTAAAGTACTGGAGTACACTAAAACTGATGCCACGGGACAAGTGGAAACCTCGATATTGATAAGGAGGAAGAGACATCTGGTGATGAGGACACAGGGAAAACATTGACGCTGATGGAGAAGACCGTCTGATGATGACAGGAAAAGGGAAACCTAGACGCTGATGAAAAAGAACGTCTGATGACAGGAAAAGGGGAACCTTGAAGGAAGGATTGGACACCTAATGATGACCACGGGAAAGATGAGACGCACCTTGATGTTGATAGGCAGCGAGTGTCCCGTGGCCCGCAGAGCCTCGATGGCGTGAAGCCAGCACAACACGGGGCCCTTGTCGTCGGTGGAGCCGCGCCCAAACAGCTGATCATTGCGCCGCTCGAGCGTGAACGGCTGCGAGTCCCAGCCGTCCTCGAGCGCCGCCGGCTGCACGTCCAGATGGCCGTAGACGAGCAGAGTGGCTGCGGCGCCGCCGCCGGCCGCCGACGCATCGCCGGACGCCGCCTGGCCGGACGTGGCCTTCAGAGTGGCGAGCACGACGGGAGGCAGCGGGATGCGAGTGCCGTCGGGCAGTTCCTGTAATGAAATAGCGAGGCGCACAACCAAACAGTGACAATAACGAACGAAACTAAATGATATCAACGAAAAATGGCATGAAAGAACATGAAATCAAGCAAATACAATATAGAAGAGCAAAAATTCGACACATTCACGAAGAGATAGACAACGAAAGATCCAGGATAAGACAAAAATAATACACAAACAAACAAAATCACCAATTTGTAATTGACATGTTATCGCGCAATGTATGTGAGCATATACCCTCCTGAATGTAGATAATGCGTGCGAGCGTGTGTGGTCGTAGAAACACACACACACACACAGAGACACGCAAATATCGCACGATGATATAGCACTGGTATGAGCCACATACAACCAGATATGCACGGTGTATATGGTAATGTGCAGTGCACTAAGTCTCAAATCCTCCATTATCCTCCTTATCATGTGATAAATTATTATGATAATATATTAAACATGTGACAGTCTTTTGGAAACATACGATGCATTTATGCACCATTCCCAGTATGCGTGTTGGAGAACAAACGTGTTTACACCCTGCTATGAGTTCAGCCACAGTGGCAACTCCCGTCAAATGCTAATACATCATAGGAAAAGCAAATATATTTTGAACACCAATGCCATCTGCCCCGTGATATGAAACAATGTCGATGGTGTCTTTTTATTGGCATAAAATATATTATTAGCTTTTACATGCAATTTGCATTTTCACCTTCCGTGTTTCCAATCTCCCCAGCGCATAAGGTGAAAGAAACAGTCACGCGACTGCAGCTAAAACCGCCGAACTAAAATTAACATTCACCTGATCCCCGATCGACCGATATTCGACGGAAGCGCCCAGTTTTTCGAGGCGCGCGCCGGTCCAGTGGGCCATTTTGGTGATTTCAGGACGAGTTTCGGGCCAGGCCGACACCGAGCGAATCGCCACCGCCTCGGCCAACACGTCAATGTAATGCTGCTCATGTTTATCCACGTAGCTAGTGAATCAACCCCCACATACAAATAGGTAGACATGAATAACTACCAAGCATTCAAAGACCATAACTATTTATTCTAACACAAAAAACAAATTGGTCCAAAGGCATGCAACTAATTGAACGAAATACAAAACAGCACGAAGTATAAAACTAGTAAGTTTCACAAACGTTCCAAAACAAAATGATACTACAAATATGAAAATAAAAATAAACTAGACAAAATCGTACGATAACAAGTTTTTATTACCTGAAAAAATCGTCCATTCTATATTTGTTTTAAAAACTAAGGAAACGACAATTGCGAGAGCACTGCGAAGCGAATCCTGCAACAGTCCGACGGAAAATGAACATCGAGGAAGCCGCACCCTGCACGTGGTCTGCAATGAATGTACCGCTCAATTTCCAGCCGACATCAAGGACTTTTGAAATAATTTTTTAAACACAAAACAACTTTTATTGCACTCAGCATTTCAAATTTGTTTCAATTTTCTGTATGTTTGCTGAAAAACGTTTCCTAATGATAGTTTTTTCGTATACCCTTGTGCATCAATATATGAAGCTTGAACCGACCGGGAAACTTTCTTGACAACTCGGCTATTTTGCTCCATTTCTGCTTGGTTTCTGGTGGCCGAGGCGATGGATATATTGGCCCAATTCAGATAATGCACAGCTAAATTGCCAGGACCCGCGAAGACTATTAAATGAAACCAACGCCTCAGCACAAAGTACACTGAAAACGTACACACACACCCACACACACACACACACTCGTACAGATACCTAACCGTCATGATTTAACGTTATATACCGTGTTTAAACGGATCAAAAGGCTTGCTTGTGCAAATATGAAGCTTAGACAAATGAAAAGCTATCAAAGGCTAAACAATGGTTTTTATGAGAAACCCTCTGTTTAATTAATTCGTTTCAACGCTTTCATCTTTTTAATTAGTTTCAGTGACATTGCGAATATATACACACACACCGAAATGGTTATATAATAAAATATGAGCACAAGATCTCAAAAAACAAATGCTTTCCAGCTAAATATCAACGATTATACTGGCCTGCGTTTCAAAACTTTTTCAAAAGGTCAGAGGTTTCTCAGCTGTTTTTATACAAGTTTCGTGTGCTGAATCCGAAAACGCTATCCATTTTTCTCTATTAGCTTGAGTTTTCACATTATGTCAAGGATAACAGCTCACACACTGATGTATTAATATGCATATTGGAGTGGGCATACTTATACATTTTGCCCCAATTCTCACCCTTCTCTCCTGCTGCATGCATCATATCTAATGTCATCATCATATCTCAGTCTGAGCTCTCTGCGTGGCTGACTTACAAGTCGATCACCACCAACTTCCTGGGTAACCACAAAAGTCCGGAATACCTGAAGGTCGTCGATGAGTTGATGGATAGTTTTCAGCAGCTTGGTGCTCGTATGTCTGTAAAGATGCACTTTCTACGGTCCCATCTCGATTATTTCCCAGACAACTGTGGTGATTTTAGTGAAGAGCAGGGAGAACGTTTCCACAAAGACATACGTGTGATGGAAGAACGGTACCAGGGTCGGTGGGACGTTAACTTCTAAGCGGACTATTGCTGGTGCTTGAAGAGGGATGTCCCATCTGCTCAACACATTCGGAAGTCCGTGAAAAGTCCATTTGTTTCGCAGTAGTGAGTATGTACTGTGATCGGAATACACTTATGGTACAACAGTTTGCAGTTTAAACATTTATCCTTCTGTCGCATTAACTATAGTAAACCAATCAGCAAGGTTTTGTTCATATGGGCGAAATAACGTATCTTAAAATATCAAGCTAATTGAGCAAAACGGATTACATTTCCGGAATAAGCGTGAAAAAGTGACCTAAAAACAGTTGAGAAACACTTGACCTTATAAATCACGCAGACCAGTTTAAATTGGAGGAGTAGGAATAGTAAAGGATCCCAACGTGTGTTTCAATAAATTAAGGTGATAAAATCAAGGAAAGTGATTGAATTTGAAATTGGTGTGACGTCTGACAAACTACATTAATTTTTTCAGACTTCAATCCAGCACATTGTGTAGGTAATGGTTGAAAACCACTGGCGTTGGAGACAGGTCACGTGACAACTGTTTGACTTGTATGTGCTTGCGCGTGAGGGCGAAGCAGAAATAGAGATTTCGTTTGTACATTTGATTTTTAGTGAATTCTTGAGTTCTGTTAGTTTGTTTATCAACAAGAAAACAAATAGCAATTATTTTGTTGTGAACTATATCAGTGCAACATGAACGTGCAATATTTGCAACTTACAACAATTGATGCGAAACAATTGCACATGCAACGCACATTCGTTGTATCAATGAATCCTGTCGTTCGCTTACTTTGCAAATAATCACCTAACTAAACACACACATACGCACACATACGCACGCACGATGACACACGGGCACACATCCTCATTCACTTTGCCTTCATGATGTTATCGATCGTTAACTCCTCACTACACTGTCTTTCTGTACGCGCGTGTGTAGCAAAGTGCGCGCGTGTGTGTGTGTAGATGACCAACGGTGGCCTATGCGTTGGCTCTCATTCAGTTTGTACCGGCTTGTCCTACCGGCAAGCTTAGCAGGTGCTTGTGTGTGTGTGGTCATGTGTAAGTGTGGCCATGTGTGTGTGTGTGTGTGTGTGTGTGTGTATGTCAATGCTGGTTGAAGGTCTGTGACACACGTTAACCTGATGCCAGGCTTTGTGGCGTTCGGAAGACGATGGAACATCGCTAGCGATGATTTCCTCCTGCCCGGCCTGCTAGGCTGTGCCCTGCACACCGTCTGGTGCGTTCTATACACACACACACACACAATACACACACACACACACACACACACACACAAGCACACACACACACACACACACACACACACACACACACACACACACACACACACCAGCACACACACACACACCAGCACACACACACCAGCACACACACACACACACACACACACACACACCAGCACACACACACAGCACACACACACACACACAACACTATTATTGTACGAATTTAGTAGTATTTTAGTAATACTAATTTAGTAGTAGTAGTTAGTATTATTTATTTATTTAGTAGTCCTTGGCACACACACACATATACATACACACATCTACACACAAACAAACATTTACACACATAACTTTTTTTGGGAGACATACATTGTACACCAGATACATTGAACACTCAAAACACATATTTTCACTCAGTATTTATTTGAAAAATTTGGAATGGCAAAAAACACATACACACACGGCCACACACACACACACACACACACACACATACACACACGCACACACACACACACGGTTTTATTTTTCAATTTTGATAAGCACATTTGCATATTAAACGGGTGATGTTACAGGATGCTTAAAACTGAGTGATTTTTAGTGCAAAAATTGTTTAGTTTTAGATGTTCTCATCAGTAGCATAATAGTATATATATTACTGTATTTTCCCTCATTGAAAACTGGCTTGTATTTTCACCTGCTTGTGTCGTGAGGCATACTTGTGTTTGAAATTACAATTCTATTTTGTGTGTGTGTGTGTGTGTGTTGAATACAATGCAAAAAAGTAAAAACGTTCAGTTAAGGCTAGTTGATTTTGTTGATTGATTTGAATGTTTGATGTTTGAAGTTGATTTTCGTTGCATTTTATCTTATAAATATTATAAATATATTATCATATATTTTTTTTTTTTTCATTTGTAGTTTTCTATTGAACTGTTTATTAACTTGTGTCACTGATACAGTCTTGTGTTTTTTCTCAACTTTCAAATTTAAGCGAAAATATTTGAGGGGAAAACATTTTTTTTAACTCAATGATCAATTATTAAATATCAAAATCATAAAACAAACCAATTGAAAGGAGTTTTCTTTCAGCAAGTTTCACTTGAAGAACTCAGCGCAGCAGTCTTTCTCTTTGGACCTAGTGGTTTCAATGTCAGCACTGCTACTTTTGGACGGCTGCCAAATGTCAGTTTCGCCTGCCAAAATGTTGCAAATTCAATGCAATACGTCTGTCTAGACTCTGCGTTGAGTGATAGCATTGTGTGACGCATTGCAAACATGCAGACAGACAGACAGACAAACAAACAAAGAGAAACATATCACGCACAAACACACGCTATGTGTTTGGTTTTTTTGGCAGATATATTTTACATTTAAATATATATTTGGTAATGTTAACACGAGTTAGTTTTGTTGAATAATTGATTGTTGAATAGCTAACATTGATTCGACCATTTATTAGTCAAAATTCCGAGCCAAAATATTCAGTTTAGTGGTTAATAACTTGAAAAGGATTATTCTAGGATGGTATAGTATTCTACAACTCGAAATTCGGACAAAAGTGAAACATTTATGATGAGAAACGAATAATGTTTTTGTAAAAAAATATAAATTTGTTTACAATCTATTATTCAAGACAGTCTTAAAAAAATCAGTAATTTGAGTGTGGAGTGTTCAATGAAATTCATTTACAATTCACTTATGAATCAATGGCTTATATAAAATGAGTAATTTTCAGATTTGAGTTTTCACTGCATCTCGTGATCTGTTTTCAAGATTATCTCTTAATAAAATGTTGTTTTGTAACCGTTGCTCACAGCTTCTGATCTACACACGCACACACACACACACACATACACACCAATACACACACATACACACACATACACACACATAATAGTCAACGAAAAACTTGGCAACTGTTTTCTCATGGTTCGATGGCTGCCACTGTTAAAACTCGACCGTGATTCGGTAGGCAACAACACTTCTTACTAAACCAAAGTTTACAGGAATTCCAGACAACGAATGCCCGTGTTCGCGCCTTTTTGCAGCTTTGTGTGTGTTATTTTGTGCCGAATTGTTCTCGCTGAATTGTATTGTGTGCAGGACTGAGTCAGTTTGTCTGTGCCGTCTTCCATAAATCCAATATGAGTTTTTAAATACTTTGATAGTATTTTTGCTTGTGATATTGGCCGGTAACTTATTCCAATCTGATATACGAACTCTATATATGGAAAAATATATTTTACAGATTCCCTTTTATTATTTTTTTTTTGTAATAGTTTCTTGTCATGTCTCCTGGTAGATTTTGATATTTTAAACATTGCCTCATGTTGAATTGTGTCTTTTCTACTTAAACATTTGTATATCATCATGACATCTCCTCTTTTTCTTCTTTCTTCTAGCGTTGGCAAGTCAATTTCCTGGAAGTATCTGCTCATAATTCAGTGGTTTCACTTCACGAACACATTTTGTAAACGACCTTTGTACTCTCTCAATCTCCGTCACGTGTAATGATGAAGATGTGACCTCCATTCCGTTGCAGCGTATTCTAGCAGAGGTCTGATTTTGGTAATAATAAACTATTTCATCATGTGTGTGTATGTGTGTGTGTATGTGTGTGTGTGTGTGTGTCTGACAACAGGGCGGTTGCAATCATTGTTGTCATAGCCAGCGGACGACTGGACCTGTTGAGCACGTGCCAGTTGCAATTGCACGTGTTGCACGTTGCAATGGCCTGTGTGCTGGTTGCATGTGCTGCAATTGAGTTGTTGATAGTGGTGACGGCCGCACGAGGCACCATAGCAGACACGGTCACGCGGGACGCAGCCGTCAGAATGTTGCTCTATGCGCGACTAGGTACCTACCTGCACACACACACACAGATCAGATATGATCAGATGAATGGTTGAGGGATAGCCCTACTCGATAGATTGACGCTGAATGTGTAAGGATTCAAGAACACTAGATTGAGAAAATTTGATTTAACGAATTTCTTCCAGTCCCTCGCCTCCTGCAAAGGCAGCACATTTCATTAGAACGCTAAACCTAACCTAAGCTAAAATCTATGAAAAATATAGAAACGTTTTGATGTGTTTTCAAGCGTTTTTTTTATATATAAATTAGCGTTTTTAATGCTCTTGAATCCTTACACATTCAGCCTAGATCTCCTCGATGCAACGGCCCTCTTCGCTCATATTTTTATCAATCAATTGCTCCTGTTTCCCGTACTTTCTTTCTATTCTGTTTTTCTACTTTGCTCCACCATTTTTCTTCCGCCTATTCCTAAAATCATGCAACGCTTCTTACACTTATTCCAATTCATATTTATTCTCAACCCTAAATGATGCCTTTCCTATGACATATCTTCGCTGACACACACGCACAGGGCAAAAAAGACATAAAATAGAAATAAAAGACAAGCCAAAAATGACAAGCCCTAGAGTGAAAATGCCAAGACGAACGACAGTATAGGGAGCAAATGTTTGAAAGGCACGTGTTTTTGCGTAATATTTTTATATTTGTAGGTTTAGCAGTCACCACAAGAATTGAGAACAGACTTCTTGGATGTGAAAATTAACACGCTGCGTGCTGTTTTCATTTCTGCTGTTGAAACTATTGATTGCTTGTATAAATTTAGAACGAAAGCAGAACGGGCAGCCGGCGGAAGATGTCAACTTGTACAATGTAAAAAAACATCGTTTAAACGATAATTAATTGTTTTCAACCAAACAGTTGTATATGTGCATGTGTGTGTGTGTTGTTGTGGTGGTGTTCAGTGGTGATGCTGATGCAGGTGGTGTGCGTGGTGACGGCGGTGGTGTGGTTACACCACCATTACACCAGCTGTGTCACGGCTACACCATTCGCCAAAACTGTGATCATAGGTGTGTTAATCATACAGATTTACTGCCACATCACGTTTTATGTCTATCACTCACTTTATTATAATAATATTTATTATTAATGCTAGTATTATCATCAGAACCGTTGCGAAGACTTATGGGCCCCCTCGAAGGCAACACTTGGGGCCCCCATTATAAATAAAGTACCAGATAATGAATTAATTTATTAGACATAATCACAATACAAGCTCAGGTGAAAACATCTGAGCAAAAAAGTAAAGGCTATACATGATAAATATGATAAATAATATTATCAAACGTGAAGCAACGGGGCCCCTCAACATTCGCCCCCCCCGGGCCGGGGGGTACGGGGGGCGGTTGCTACGACTCTGATTATCATTATTAATATTATTAGTTTTTATTATTAAACTAAATGAACATGGTGGAATAGGAGGAGCGTGAACGATATAAAATGCAATTATGCAATGACTGCTATCCTCATGCAACTTAATTACCAACGGACAGCGAGAGGGATAATTATTACAGTACAAGTTATTTCATATCTAGAACAGGAGACAATTTGCTTTTTTCTACTCATTTGATAAGCAAATGAACTCTGAGATTATGTATTCGTGCGAAATACGAATCAACAATCGAATCCATCTGGTGTTGAACGCAGGATTCTACCATCATTGAGTGTATCTCATGATCTCAGTGTATGCTGGAGTTGTTATATCTGTGTTTTCCTTGAGAAAAACGTCGGCAATAAGCCAACGAAAAATCGGCCATTCTGTCTGTTATTGGCACTTGTGGAGACGACATGATGGAGGTCGTTGAAAATGTTATTCACGTGATTGCCGATGATTTATCTTGTGCTTATTCGCATATCTGTATTGGCTGCAGATATACGACGCACGGTATGTCGATTACATTTCGCCCTAGTTCAGTGACGTTGCTAGGGGGAGCTTTAAGACCAAGTCCTTCCTGAACCCCCCCCCCCCTCAAAAAAAAGCTTGGGCATGAATATTTCTAATGTTGTTCCTCATGTTTCGCCAAGCCCCCACGTCTTTCAATTTAGACTCTTCTTCTTCAGCTCCTACCCACCAACGAAAAAATCCTGGCGCCGCCACTGCCCGAGGCACAATGCGTTCCTCTTGCACGAGGAGATGGCTCGATGGCAACACGAAGGAGTGCGTAATGCGCGTGCATTGTGCTTCTATCTATCTGGCGGTGATTTATTGCTGATCGCACGCAGGCAGACGATAACATTGGTAAAGTAATAATGGCCAACACGATTGCACCGGGATCGTCGCTAACAGATTGCCAGATTCAAGCAGGATTGCCAGATTCAAGCAGGATTGCCAGATTCAAGCATGATTGCCAGGCAATCTGTGTCTGTTTGTGTCTGTTTGTGTCTGTTTGTGTATGTTTGTGTCTGTTTGTGTCTGTTTGTGTCTCTGTGTGTCTGTCTGTGTCTGTCTGTGTCAGTTTGTATCTGTTTATGTCTTTGTCTTCAAAAATTCAGCTTCCTGTCTTTTAAATTTGCAATTTTCCCAAGAATTATACAAAGTTTAGCGACTAATGTTAATGCTAATAATAATAATATGTTAATTATATTATTATGTTAAGTATAGTATGTCAGAGGAAACATGACGCCTACACACATTTATTAGCAGCAAATCTTATACGGTAGAAATGGTAAAAATACATTATGTGCTTAGTCCTTTGCATCTACTTAAGTCTCACTTTCAGAACAACCATCATCCAACGGCTTTATACATGAGTAACTTCATATATTGGCAGCACACTTATGTGTGTGTTTGTATGTTTGTATTTGTGTGTATGTGCGTGTGTGTGTGTGTATGTACGCAAGTCTGCCCTCTTCAGTAATTCTATAAGACAACTGGAGCAACATAATCGCGTTGACATCATGTTTGTATGTCTGTCTGTGTGTGTGTGTGTGTTTACTTGTGTACTTGAATGTATGCATGTGTCGGTATGTGTATGTATGTATATCTGCATGTACGTGCCTGTTTGTTTGTCTATCTATGAATGAATGACCGTGTGTGTATGTGTGTGTGTGTGTGTGTGTGTGTGTGTGTGTGTGTGTGTGTGTGTGTGTGTGTGTGCGTGACGAGTGTTATTGCAAGTTGATGGACAATCTGTATTCTCGCCTTGTTCTAGCTGTTCTCTGCACAACGTATTTGCAGAGAGAGAGAGAGAGAGAGACAGATGTATCTTATCATTTACGTTTCTATTTATTCATACTGCTACAGTGTTGTGTATGAGTTAATTAGTGATTGTGGGTGCTGTATAAAAAAATCGAGATTATATACTACACCAGTGGTTCTCAAACTTTTTTTCTGATTCCCCACTTCTTAATGAGCTATCCCTTCATTTTCCACACAACAGCGCTGATAAATTCAATAAATTCAGTTGTTACATCAAAGTAAATGTCAAGAGGTCGTTAGAAACAAAAATAAACGAATTAGAATTGATAAAAACACACACATAGTTGTCCTGTTCTGTTCGACTTTTAGCATCCCACTTGGCAACTCTTCCATTCCCAACCAGTGGGGAATTACCCACAGATTAAGAACCACTGGGCTAGACTCTTCTTGCAAAGACAAACAGACGGTCATTTTTCATTCACAATGCGCAATTTACAGTGCAAAGACCACTTCAGCGATATCTAGTTTCATATATAGGTATATATATGCGTTTGTATGTACGTGTGTGTGTATGTAGTGGCATTATAGCGGTGTACCTGCTATTGATATATTGACGGAGCAGTCATATTGCTGTACGCACGTGTGGTTTTCGTTGCGTGTATCCAATTACCACCGTCTAACCAATATATAAGCCAATATATAGGATGCACTTGGAGGACTTCTGACTAACCAACGCAAGTTCTGGCAAGTACAGCGTTGCATGCATGCTGGTTTTGTCTCATAGACAGACACAGACATGTTGTAGACACAGACACAGACATGTTGCAGACACAGACACAGACATGTTGCAGACACAGACCCAGACATGATGCAGACACAGACACAGACGTCTATATACTGTATATCCCGGCCATTAAGTTCATCTATCCATTAAGCTCATGCTACTTTTCAGGCCTGAAATACTAGGTTTTTATTTGTAGGATCCTCCAATAAGCCCAGCGAAAATTTAGCATTTTTCTCCGGTAGTATTTTTCAAATGCTCTGTTTGCTCTACATATACAATATGTTGAAAAAATTAATCCTCTTCTATTATTTAAGTGTTAATTTCCGTTTTTCATGTAAATATTGCGCATATTTGTACTATAGTCGTGTACAAACTCGATTTTCTGACGTAGTTCTCAGTTGAAGCTTGACAATATTGTGATATCAGTCATTGTGGAAATCCAGTCTTGATATTGTCCTCTTCCTTTTACTGTTCTCATTTACATCGCTTACTACAGCAGTGCAAGACTGTGATGTCTCGATGAGCAAGACTGTGATGTCTCGATGAGCAAGACTGTGATGTCTTCAAACCTAGTGTTTTGTCTAATCTAGGCTTCAATTGCTCAATACTGCTTAATTCCACTATACATCCTTTTCCAAATGTCGATACACCTATTTGGAAGTGTGTGTGTATGTGTGTGTATGTGTGTGTATGCGTGTGTGTGTATGAAATTTAAGTTATTCAATGTGAAAATTGTAGAGATTTTTCATGGTGAAATCGTATTATACTCTAGAGAACATTGTCAATATTAGTGATGATTATAAGGCATAAATTATCTCTCTTCTTTCTTTACCTTTCACTTTCTGTGTGTGTGTGGCTATGAGTGTGTGTTTCTGTGTGTGCGTTTGTGTATGTGTGTGTGTGTGTGCGCGTGTGCAGCGCCCTAGAGACCATCTAGGTGTAGGGCGCTATATAAATATCTACCTAATGTAATGTAATGTAATATGTATATGTGTTTGTGTGAGCTCAGGTGTGTTGGTCAGCGACTGTGTGGCGGTGTGCGGCTGGCTTATAACTGGATGGTGTGTGTATGACGCCGCCGGACGGTACTGGCTCAAGATGAAAAGATACCAACAGCAGACCGTATCAATCACAAGCAGCGCTCACCGCAGACCAGGGTGACCGAGTGATCACGTGCTAATATTCACCTGCTAACTCCCCGATCATCTCATATTGAGATCACTTCAAAATATCCATATTTTGTAGATTATTTGGTCTATATCAATAAATATATAATCAATGGACTGTGTTTATTAAAAACATTTTTATATATCAATGCAGTATTTATAAAAAGGAATTAAAATTAATTGATACACAAGCTTGAAAACACACACACACTCACATATATACTCGTATATATACATTAGTCTGAAATGTTTTTGACAAAAGTCCGAGCGAATGATTTGTCATTTTCTAATCCGCGTGTGTTTACGGGAGGTGGAGGATTCTCTGAGGCGAAGCACGTGCAATTATCACCTGATGGTGACAGGTGAGCTCTGTACTCATCTGTGTGTGTGTGTGTGTGTGTGTGTGTGTGTGTGCTTGTGTGATAGACACGGGTACAAGAGATCCAGTGCCAACACTCGCTCGTGGCGACAACGCAGAGTGTTACGAGTGAGTCAACATGCATGGCACAATAGATGTCGTCTGTTGTGCTGCTGTGTCGATCACGACCGTAACAAGGTCAACAACAACAACAACAACAACAACAACAACAACAACAACAATCGCAACAACAACAACAACAACAACAACAACAACAACAACAATAACAGCACACACACAACTCAGACGCCAACACAAAATTACATCTATCAGAGACCTGTGGAACAACCCGGTCGGTACCGTGTCTTTCCTCAGGAGCTCGAGGTTGCTCGGCCAGACAACCTGAGGAACAACAACAACAACAACAACAACAATGACAACAACAATTAATATGACAATCGCAACAATAACAATCATAACAACAACAACAATAAAAACAACAACAAGGCCCATTTGTGTGTGTGTGTGTGCTTGCTTGTGTGTGCTTGTGTGTGTATGGGACAGAGTTCGTTTGCCGACATAGCGTCCTTGTTGTCGGAGTTCTTTCGCGACCTGGACGTGGTGCCGTCTGACATAGTCGCAGGTCTTATGTTGCTTCGTCAGGCTCAGAGAGCAGAGCGTCGCAGGATCATCGAAGCGGTGAGTATCTCGCTCATCTCAGTGATCTGCACCTCTGGATAATGTTGGCTGGGATCTTTGATGCTCGTAGAGGATCATCGGTCTGATCATCCGTCTTTGATCCTCAGTCTTTGATCCTCAGTCTTTGATCCTCAGTCGATCAGCTGATAAACAACAAATATATGTGTTTAATAGTGTAATTGATAGCAATAATAATAATAAATTTACAATTACAATTATAATGAAAAACAACTAGCGATAAATCACTGGCGATTTTTCCCCGGCGGACAATTTGAGATTCTCTACTCTTGTTTTCGCTGCTGTTGAACTAAGTTCTGATATTATACACTGTTTGATTCTCGCTAATTGGTGTGACCATTGTGGAAGCTCTGATCTGCACGTGTTACAAAGTGGGCGCTGAAAAATGTCGGGAATCTTGCAAACTACGGAAATGATGCACGCGAAATGTATGCAGCATCATCATGATGTATGCATCATTATCATTGATTTATGCAGCATCATTGATGCTATTATTACGTGCAATTTTTTCTGCAATATTTGCAAGGCTGCAAATGCATCATCATCATCTAACTGACAGTATATCAACCGAGCTTGGCAACATGTTGCACACGATCTAAATTTGGCCCTCTCAAACATGAAATTATGACTCATCAATAATTGTGTTTTTTTGAGTGTATGTGTATGTTTGTCTGTCTGTATGTATGACAATTCTTACTGATATTGAACATGTGGTCGAGTATAGCAATGGCGGGACTGATTAAGACAAATGAAATATCGAAATTAAATGCTCTTGTTCAAAAACCTTTTATATTCCAATTAAAAAAAATAAACGGAAAATAATAATAATAATAGTATTTTTATAAGATGTAAGCTAGAAGTATTGCTAATAGTTCTTAGTGGTGAAAATTCAGTATAAATATCAACATTTAGCGTTGTAATTTAGGATGGGATTTATTGTTGTTTCACCAATCAATCTTCCCTAATCTCCCAGGAGAAAATCTAGCTAAGCTATTGCTCGTGGTTTGTGAGTGGTATTTAAAGAACACAACCGCATGCAATAAAAAAAACACTTGCTTTCTACGTATGCGCTATCAGCTACCGTTTTAATTTATTCAGCCTATTCAACCCAGGTCATTCCATGATCAATCATTCTGTTAATTCCTATTGCCAATTTCAATTTCCCCAAAAACTAATCGCCCTTTTGAATAGTTCATTAAATTGTTCGACGTTGTAGATTGAAGTTGTAATGAGAAGTGAAAACCTCATTACGGACTTTTCAAAAGCAAGCTCAATTAAATTCATCTTATTCAATTAGTTCGGGAATTCAAGCGCATTTATTTCCTGTGCTGCTTGTGCTTTCGCTGGAAAAGTTAAAGTTTGTATGCTGTCTTTCACAGGTTCGCACATAGTAATCTAATCTACAGATGTGGCGTATAATGCAAATCTGACACACACACACACACACACACACTGGCACACACACTGACACACTGACACACACACTGACACACGCACACACTGACACACACACACTGACACACGCATTAACTGACACACACACACTGACACACACACTGACACACACCCTGACACACACACTGACATACACTGACGCACACACACTGACACACACACGCACACATACACATAATGAAAACAGCGTACCCAGCGATTGCAATAAAGCATTGATTGATTGATTGATTGATTGATTGACACACACAAACACACACGTGCGCACGCTTGTAACATACAACTTCATGCAGGAAGATTGCTGTTAATTGTGGATGATTACAGAACAAGCAATAATGTGGATCAGTGTGTGTATGTCAGTGTGTGTGTGTGTGTGTGTGTGTTAGTGTGTGTGTGTTAGTGTGTGTGTGTGTGTGTGTGTGTGTTAGTGTGTGTGTGTGTGTGTTAGTGTGTGTGTGTGTGTGTGTGTGTGTGTGTTAGTGTGAATGTTTGTGTGTTAGTGTGTGTGTGTGTGAGTTGTCAGAAACACGTGTTTGTGTTGTTGGTGCCGACTGGCTGTTTATTTGCATGTCTGCCTGAATATTGCTTGTGTGTCAGTGTGTGCGTCAGTGTGTCAGTGTGTCAGTGTGTCAGTGTGTCAGTGTGTCAGTGTGTGTCAGTGTGTCAGTGTGTCAGTGTGTGTCAGTGTGTGTGTCAGTGTGTGTGTCAGTGTGTGTGTCAGTGTGTGTGTCAGTATGTGTGTCAGTGTGTGTGTCAGTGTGTGTGTGTGCCAGTGTGTGTCAGAGTCTGTGTCAGTGTGTGTGTCAGTGTGTGTGTGCCAGTGTGTCAGTGTATCAGTGTGTATCTGTGAGTGTGTCAGTGTGTCAGTGTGTCAGTGTGTGTGTCAGTGTGTCAGTGTGTGTGTGTGTCAATGTGTCAGTGTGTCAGTGTGTGTGTGTGCGTGCCAGTGTGTGTATGTGTGTGTCGCAGTGTGTGCTATTGACATATAGTTGGAATGAGTGTAATGTGATTCGCACTGAACACATCGACCACAGTTTCCCGAATGGTGGTGTTGAGCACTGCAGGAGCTGTCAGATGGGGAATTAAGTGTCGTACAGAACAAGTGTGCTTAAATGGAAAATCAGAAAAAAAGTTAGGAAGAAAAGGAAATGCAGAAGGGTTAATAAAAACATTTCAGAGCAAAAATGTTTACGAAGTGGTTGAATCACAGACAGAACTAACCACCTACAGTGAGAAGGAGCCGTTTTGTGGTTGTACTCGAGTTGTGTGGTTAAGAGTAGCATGGCCTGTTGTTAGTTGCTCTCTATTATTGGCGCTGTTTCCTGTCTCTCTTCCGATCACACCGGATGCTGGCTTTTGTGCGCCATTTTTGCGACCAACTCGGCGCAGCTATTCAGCTAACTTCCGCCAATATGAATGCGCAAAGGCAGTAGCTCCTCTACCGAACGAAATATACAAACACAGCACACACACACACACACACTGCAATTATATTTGCCTTTATATAGGCAATATTTATTATTGTGATAAAGTTATTTTTTATCAAACATCAGAGATAGATAATTTTTTGCTAGGAAGTTTTTTTGCAAGTGTTTCTTACAAGGAAGACAGTGATTTTGACAAAAACCCTGTACTGTACATATTCGTCAATGCAATAATCAAAATGTATGTGTGTATGTGTGCGTGTGTGTGCTATGTAGCGGATAATTAAAATACACCCACAAAGGTGCACACGTGTATGTATGCGTGTGTGTATGTGTGTGTGTGTATGTGTACAGACATCTAATAACGTAATGCAGTTTTTGTCGGGAGCGCGTATAACGCCGAACACAACCTTTCTCGGCCTGAATAATCCGGCAGAGATGGAGTTATTTCACAATATAGTCTACTACATGCGGTGAGTCAGATGCAATGGCACGTGTTGTGTGCTTGATTAAGAATTGCAGCCAATTCAGCCAGCCATAGGCAGATATGCACAAAACTAATATCGAAAGAACGACTAACAAAGCAGAGAATGCAATAAATGTAACAAGGAGGTTATTAAGAAGTTTTTAATTAGAAATTATATTAGCCAAATTCAAGCAAAATATTCTTACGTCATATAGAGTGAAAATTAGGGCATATATTATTAAATAAATAAAACAAAAAATATTAAAAATGTGAAACCTTAAAATTACGAAAACTGCTGTTATTAAAATCACAAAGACAATACCTTAAACTACATCTTTATTTAAATATCTGATTTCTCACTTATTTCATGGCGCGTGCAAATTTCCAGTCTGAGTAATTTTGTATGTATGCGTGTGTGATATGCAATGTGTGTTTTGCAATATTAGTTTTGCAATGGCCATCTATGGCTGGCCTCTGTTTATGATGGACAACTCACTGGCTGGATGCTGCAAACTGTTTCCATATATGAGGTGATCTATAACCTCTCTCTCTCTCTCTATTTCTCTTTTTCAGCTTTCTCATCTTCGTACTCCCATAACACACGCCAATCTCACCCTCACTTCGCAAACAACAACAACAACAACAACAACAACAACAACAACAACAACAACAACATATATTTGATGATTATTTGAACATACACATATATTCACAGGCGCTAAAAAGACACAACCGACAGGAACATCACGGCGAGCAGGGAGTAGAAACAAATAGAAAAATGAAAACACGTTTGCAAACTGGAACATGCTAGATGGCCGTTGGCTATCAGATAGCTCATCCGCCCTTGAAACAGGTTTTGTTTTATTCCAGTGTGTGGTGTCTAGCCACCCTCCTCACAGCAGAACAGTCAGGGGAGCCGGTTTAGTCGCCGATGACTCGACCATGAATCTGGTTGTACTGGAATTACACGACATTACCAGTAGCAGGGCGAAGCCTGACCAGACAACAAACATATACAATATCACAATATAGTTTTCACATTTATTTTATCATTTCGCAAGATTTGTTAATAGCATAATTATACATAGAAGGGAAATAATAATTATTTAATGTAGTATAAATGTGTGTTTTATCATATAATATATTCACATTTTTATATTATAGGCGCCCTAGATAATCTAGATATTTTATTGCTAGATAGTTGATCAAGTTTTTGTATTTGTATTAGGCAATCAGTATTTTTCCTGCTTTTATGTTAGCCCTAGCTTATTTAGATATTTGACTGCGAGAATATTTTAAAACAAAATTATTCCAACTCTATTCAACGACTAGTGTTCATGAAACCTATTTACTTATAGCAAATTTACAACTCGCTATTGGGTCAATGCGTGAGAAAATATTATCTGCGTAGACATTAATTATTTTGCCACTTCAAAATATGATAATTATATAAACTGCAATTATTAAGATACACGATGCATAGCGCTAGGATTCTGAGCAAAACATGTTCAAATTATAACAATAATTGGTTCGAAGCAGACCATAATTGAATAAAATTATAATTAAAAGCATAATAATTACATATGAAGACAATGCGTATATATATTGTGCAAAATTTTCGGCGGCTGCCGACGAAAAAGTTTGAGAACCACTGGCCTACATAGACAAGCACACAAGGATATTGCAAGGCATTGCAAATGATTGTGTCATCATGTTGAGCACAGATATCCGGCGTGTTGCTGTCGCTGCAGCAATCCGGACGCACAGCAATCCGGCCACAACACAGGCGCGCCATTCATCGTCGACGACAATTGTTGCGCGTGCAACACGGCGCCCGTGCGGCGATTGTTTGCGCAGTTGCAGCACGTGCAACTGGTGTATGCAACGTACCACGTGGACGTCGGGGAGACGCCGTTCATGGTGGCTGTGGATCATCACCAGAGAACAGTGGTGGTCTGTGTCCGAGGAACCATGTCGATGAAGGTGTGGAACTGATACGCACACACATACACACACATACACACATAGTACAAAAGCCGTTTACAAAATGTGTTCGTGAAGTGAAATCACTGAATTATGAGCAGATACTTCCAGAAAATTGACTTGCCAACGCTAGAAGAAAGAAGAAAAAGAGGAGGTGCCATAATGATATACAAATGTTTAAGTAGAAAAGACAATTCAACATGAGGGAATGTTTAAAATATTAAAATCTACCAGGAGACATGACAACAAACTATTACAAAAAAAGAATAATACGGTATATGAAAAAAATTATTTTTCCATATATAGAGCTCGTATATCGGATTGTAATAAGTTACCGGCCAATATCACAAACAAAAATACTATCAAAGTATTTAAAAACTCATGTTGGATCTATGGAAGGCGGGACAGACAAGCTGACTCAGTCCTGCACACAATACAATTCAGTGAGAACAATTCGGTAGAAAATAACACGCACACACACACACATACATACATGCATGCACACACACATACACATACTTTCAAATATAATTGTCAATCAAACCACAACACAAATGTGTAAACAAAAGTATGATATCTGGAAGGAGTCTATGATTTCTCATTCATGCTGAAACAACTCGTTGAGAACATACACAGGCACGTACACATACACAATGTGTTATACACACACACACACACACACACATACATACGCACACATACATAATCATGAACAATTAGATATTGACGGAGAGATAGGAGGCGAAATATAATGCAAAAGTGAGTAGAAAGTAGGATAGCAGGTAAAAAAATATATATAAACTAGCATTTTAGTGAACCAATGTGAAAAACCTGTGCGTGTATGTGTGCGTGTATGTGTGTGTGTGTGTGTGTGTTGATGTTGTGTTGATGTTGTGTTGATGTTGTGTTGATGTTGTGTTGATGTTGTGTTGATGTTGTGTTGTTGTTGTGTGTGTGTGTGTTGATGTTGTGGTAGGATGCTGTGACAGATTTGGATTGTGATGGAGAGCCAATACCCACAGTGCCATTACGAGACGGGTGGCTGGCACATAAGGTAACAGTTGACGACAAGTTATTTGTGCAATTGTTTTAACTGCATACGAGCCAAGTAAAGCCAGGCCTTGTCATTTGCAACATGCAATATACAATGTAATATAAATGTACTGAAAATGTAGTGAAAATGTAATAAAAATGTAATAAAAATGTAATAAAAATGTAATAAAAATGTAATAAAAATGTAATAAAAATGTAATAAAAATGTAATAAAAATGTGATAAAAATGTAATAAAAATGTATTAAAAATGTAATAAAAATGTAATAAAAATGTAATTAAAATGTAATAAAAGTATAATAAAAATTTAATAAAAATGTAATAAAAATGTAATAAAAATGTATTAAAAATGTAATAAAAATGTAATAAAAATGTAATTAAAATGTAATAAAAATGTAATAAAAATGTAATACATATGTAATAAAAATATGCTAATGATGTAGTGGCAATGTCATGATAATGTAATGAAAATATATCGAAAATGCAATAAATGGTGATATACAATGATTTAATCCAGAAAAATAGTAAGAAAACAGAACGAAAGAACTAATATATAAATTCTGGACAAACAGAGATGAAAAATTTAAAGAAATGAGAAACTGGAGAACTGGGGAAGAAATGAGAAACTGAATAACTGGGAAAGAATGAAAATGAAGGAAGAAAATAAAAATTACATGAAATATATAAATACTTGTTGTACAATTTTCACGAATTTCAACATATGATGTTTTCCCAACGATTCTATATACTGATTAAAAAGTGATACGCCAATAATTAATTTTTACAAAATATTCCGTTGTGATTTTGCTCAGGGAATGGTTCAAGCTGCTGTTTATATCCGCGATAAGCTGATGTCAGAGCGATTACTGGACAAGGCGTTTGTCTTGGCCAAAGAGAGTGACGGTCCTGCTACCAGCGATTACCACCTGGTTCTGCTCGGCCATTCTCTCGGAGCGGGAACTGCGGCCATCTTGGCCATCCTCTTGCGTGACACCTACCAGACGCTTCAGTGTTTCGCATACTCACCGCCAGGGGGCTCACTGAGGTAATTCCACCACGCTGAACAGCTCTGATTCTGACCACGGATTGAAGAACGACTGAAAAACAATCCTGCAATATACTTAAGAACGATAAAGAAAAATTCATTGTAAAAAGATTAAATAGGAGAAAAATTACTGAGAAAATTGAATAATATTTAAAAGAAAAATACATAAAAGTGAATTCACGAGTAAAATTAATACTGCATATAAATATAGTAGCTTAGTTTAAATTGATTTTATTCAAGACTTGATAAAAGTTTCCAATTTTGACTTAATTTTGAAGTGAAAACATAATTGCTGTATATTTACGAACGATGATACACTTTTTCACAATACAATTGAATGTTTCTAATACATATAATTTGATTTCTCATAAACCTACCATTGAACACACACACACACACACACACACACGCATACACATTGGCGTTGGTGACCACCAGTATGCCGGCCGTGGAGTACAGCCGTCGCTTCACGATCGGAGTGGTGGTAGGCAAGGACCTGGTGCCTCGTATTGGCCTCAACCAGATGGAGCAGCTGCGCTCCGACCTCGTGCAGCTCATCGACAACAGCAGACGCTCCAAATGGAGTGTTATCGGTGCGGGATTCTGCTGTGGAGGGGCAGGAGGTGATGTCCGGGAGGGCAACTCGCAGGACGGAGACGCACGGTGGCGCGAGCTGCTGGACGCACGTGCCAGCAAGAGATCCGACGTGGTATCGACCCGCAACTGCATCAACCAGCCTCTCTTTCCTCCCGGTCGATTGGTGCACGTCGTGCGACGGCACGGAGCTAGAACACCCAGTGGTGACGGAGCGACGGACGGTCCCGGTGAAAGTACGGCGGCAGTTCGGCCAGCCAAGATTATCTACCAGGCGGTGTGGGTGGAGAACAACTCGCTAGACGAGGTGCTCATCTCGCCGGTGATGGTACAGGATCACATGCCGGACCGTGTCCTAGAGGCACTGGAGAAGGTGAGAGATTATGACTGGATGATGTAGTGGTAGCACATCCGCCTCACAAGCGGGAGGTCCGTGATTCGGAACCCGGCGGAGCAGAATTTATTTGGACGAATTATATAATCCAACAGCCCCTGTCCACCCAGCAGAAAATGGTACCAGATATCAGTCATGTGTTGTGCCATGCATTCTGGGGAGCTGGCCCTCTCTAACACGTTTTCCGTCCTTGTGACGTCATAGCGTGGAGGGGGTTGGTTCTGCAGTGGCAGCGAGCTGTACGGGACACACCTGTGTGTGTTCATAAGCTTCGGCTTCTTCCCGTGTAGCAGCTGTCACTTGAGGCATTTAACCTTTAACCTTTATGGATCTCTCATCTGCTTTGCTATGTGATTTGTCTTGGCTGAACTCATCCACAGTTCTGCTGGTCGTGGGGGTTACGTTCCAGTGACATTCTCTAGCAAGTCATTGATAGGACAATGAAAAAGTGCGAGATTCATTAATTGTACCGATAATTATGAGTACAAATCGCATGTAAATGAGGCGATGTTTGAAAATTCATGTAGAGGCAGATGATATGCAGATACCCGTGCCAAACAAAATGAGATATAAATAACGTTTGAGTACTTTATTTGCTTTTTATACTATTTTCTGCAATGCTTGATTATTTCGCATGTCTTTTTCTCGTCATTTGTTGGTTATTTTTGCTTCATGTTGATTTCCGCTGCAAGCTGCTCGGAACCGTAGCAAATTCTCTATCTTGAATGATTTTTGCAAGATCCTCAGAAAAATGCAGTACCACATCAAGAGGTCTTAAAAATACTATTACAATGATAAAACATAAAAATCATAAAATACGACAGAATGAAATGTCCAATACCAGTTTTGGCAATTTTATAGAAATTATACAATAAATTAATGTTCATAATTCAACATATAATATGTATTAAAAATATGTGCATATTTATCGCAGATTTTAAGGATCTGTTTTTTAAATTGTATTGTCTATGATGTGAATTGGTATTGTTCAACGCTTGAAGACTAGGTCTCATCCAATGGAGGAATTCAAGAGACTTTTTTGCTACGGTTCCTTGTTCAGAGCATGCGCTAAATTCGTATTATTTACCGGCTGAATGTTGCTTTATTACCGAACGCCAAAAAGGAACATTTGGCCCCTCTCTGTGACTGTATTGTTTCGTATTTTTATAGGCACACGAATTCAGCCTGCGTATTGACGGAAATGCCAGCGACCGGGAAAACCCACGGGAAATCAAAATTGCCGATACTGCCCAACGTAAAGACGATAAGGGTAGCATTGATTGCGATGCAGAGGCAGAAAATCACTCGCAAAAATTCCGTGTGGCCAGCGAGAACGTGCAGCAGAGGCAAAACAATGCTGGAAACCAGTCTGCCGATGTCTGTCGCGATAGAGATCATCCCTCCTGCTGTCCAGAAGCCATGGTGCATATCGAGATCCAGGATGACTCTCGGAGACAACCATCTGACCAATCCTGCTGCTATGATACCCAACAGGATTCCCGTGCTCGTCCAGCATGTTCACATACTTCATCTTCTTCATCTTGTGCATCTTCACTTGATGACGTCAGCACTACAGATTGTGCGCCACAAACGTCTCAACATAATATATCGAGCTCGCCATCCGAACAAGACCCCCAGAGTGTTTGATTGCAGCTCGTGTGTATGTGTGTGTGTGTGTGTCTGTGTGTGTGTGTGTGTGTGTGTGTGTGTGTCTGTGTGTGTGTCAGTGTGGGTGTATGTGTCTGTGTGTGTGCTTGTGTGTGTCAATGTGTGTGTGTGTGTGTGTGTGTGTGTGTGTGTGTCAGTGTGTATGTGTGTGTATATGTGTGTCAGTGTGTATGTGTCAATGTGTTTCAGTGTGTGTTTGTCAGTGTGTATGTGTATGTGTATGTGTATGTGTGCTTGTGTGTATGTGTATGTGTTTGTCTGTGACTTGTAGCAGAATGGGTATTGGTGTTCACGTACAGAAACGGGTACAGTTATACGCAACGGAAAATGATTAAGATTTCTGGTCTGTTAGAATAGTTTATGAATCTGTGCATGATACGTGCTTACGTGAATTTTTATTGTCCTTGGAAAGAGCCTGCAAGAGCTTAATAACACATACCACGTGATATATATAGAATAATAAATTTATTTAGCATTAGAAAGAGTATTGTCAAAGTCGCTAGTCAAAGTTGAAACTATGAGTATTTGAGTGTAATATTTTCACGGCTTGTCTAACGTTGCCATGCTTTAAGTGTCGCTAGATTAAAAGGTGAAAATTAATTATTTTATTGAAAATTGTGCCGAAATGCTTGTGATATTGGCGTTCCTGAATGTTGTGTTCTAATTAAACTGTGTGTTAATGTATTTGTGTATTTTGAGAGCTTGCAATATTGAGATTGTGATAGTGCACGTGCGAATTGTGTGCATGCACCTTCAGCCAATATATAGCGTTTGTCACTATATTTTTGCCTTTTTGTTATGTGTTTGTGAGTAAATATCATTTCGCTTCTTGCTTTGCTTTCATGCATTCAATTGTGTTTTTCTGCTTTTTCTTATGCTTCTGGTAGAATACAAACACAAAGCAAAACCTCAGCAGCCTTAAATCTTAAAAACAAAACAGCACATTGGAAGTTAAGTACGGTGCAACAAAATTAGAACTGCTCACACACACACATACACACACACACACACACACACACACACACACACACACACACACACACACACACACACACACAAGATACAAAATAGTCAATCCTCAACAAGCATGGTTGTATATTATATCAAATATTAGATAAAAATTTATTATTAACAATGTTTATGGTATTATTTCGAATGACTTCATCGTGGGGATTTTTTTTCCGCAGTTTCCAGAATTAAATTCAATCATGCTAGCCAAAATAATATATGTATATATATTACTAGTCAACTACTCTCATAGAATTGTATGTCAAATGTGTTCATTTGAAAAGTGTCTCATGTTATATTATATTCTCCATTAATTTATCTGATTTGTTGAAAAGAGTTTCAGACATAAACAACTTGACAACTCAGTGAGGTAATCACATCAAAATTTGACTTTCAACTTATATGAGTGGATTTTGAAATAATAACAAAGTTATCACTCTATTTGGCGAACACTGTAATTCCGTAAATACAATGTTTTGCACTGCCACCAAAAATAGATAAAGATAAAAATATATTTTCAAGACAAGATTTTACATTATGGTTTATATCACAATTACTCACATATTACTGGCGGAATTAATATTGGTCGTTTATAATAGAATTTGTATATGAACACAGGTGTTGGCTTGTCACGCGACCGACAAGTCGCAGAGAGAACCAATTCCGACTTCTCCTCCAGAAGACAGAGTTATGGCGGCTGATTATGACAAGAAGCTGGAGTCACGGCTCTGTGAAGAGCACCAAAATGATGTCCTGGTCACAGACAAGACTGCAGACGGCATCCGGTACGCTGCAGCTGCCCTCACAAAGTCTCGTCCAGTCGACGGTGCTGCAGAACACCAGGGAAATAATGCACAACGGACAAGGGTGGATGAAGAAATTTTCGATAACGAAACGGATGGAGGATTACGGCTCGAGGATGGCGCCAAACAACGGCAGGAACACGCTACAACAGCTAGTGACGAGGCATCTTTCAGCACCATGAATCTGGTGTGGGGTGCGCCCGTGCTATCTCTGGCTGCTGCACCCCTCGCTTCCCCTGACGACACTGTGAGTGAGCCACAGCCACCACAGCCACCTCCACTGACAGTTGTCACTGGAACCGACTCGATGAAGCTTCCCCTCGAGTCGGCTTGTGGTTCTGCGCCAGATAATCTACCGGTGGAGTGGTCGAATTCGGGAGCAAGTGCAGACACCGACCAACACAGAAGGAGAACGATGAATCCGCGAGTTTCAGACGATTCCGGCTACAACAGCTGGCCAGGATCGGTGGGATGCTGGACTCCGACATCCGTGACGGAGTTTTCCGGCCGCCAGTTGGGCTGTCATCATCCTCATCATCAACATCATCATCCCTACTGGTTCTCCAGCCGAAGACAGAGTCGCACCCAGCCAGCAGCTACGGCGGCAGCACGGTGCAACAGAGCACCATCCATTGACTTGTCACGAGATTCCAACAATATACCATGTTGATCGAGTGCGTGCACTGGCAGGGTTTGTTTTTTTTGGAATTTGACATATGTGTTTAATGTGCGTGTGTTTTGATCTATGTGCATTGAGAGTGGTTGTTCATAATTGTCCAGTCAGTTGGTTAAGTTTTCGCTGTTCTGTATTTGCATCTGTCTGACAATTACGACTTTCTTGTGATTGAAATTCCTATTAAATTAAGTCCGTCAGAGATAAATTGGAAGTATATTGGCCGTATAAAATAAATGGATATTATCACGTGACCTGCACGTGTTTAAATTGTCTGATTATATCGATTATTTCCAGGATGCAAATGCCAGACTCATAAATGCTAGTTTTATCATCTAATAAATCAACAAAAACATCAACGTATAATATAATAAATATAGATAATGAAATATTGAAATGAAATCAAATAAAGCTACGATAAATAAATAAATCATATAATAAAAATAGAACAATGATATATTATTGCAGTGAATCGATTTTCAAATACCATTACAATACTTTTAGGGTGAAAATTGTTATTTAAATATTTAGTGATGTGGAATTTTTTCCAAGTCCAAACTAGACGTTTATGGCTCTATTTGCAAAATTCAAATCTGAACTGATTCCCGCGAATATTGTTTTTGCGCTTTTGGTGTATTTATCCTGTATTTTATGGTGTATAGAATCATCAGGTAATTTTATGAATATATATGTTTTATTTTGGTGGAAAATTTGCTCATGTCCTTTTATTTTCTACGAGTATCATGTTAGTACCAGACTACCCGCATCATTTTGTCGGTACACAACACGGGTACAAGGTTTCGGTTTGAGAGCCGGTTCGGTTTGGTTTAATTCCTAAATTTTTAAAGATAATGTTTCTTGGTAGGAGAGCGTCGATATAGGAATTTGTTATCAAATTCTTGAGCTGTTCAGTGCCTCAGGGAATGAAATGGCATGCCATAAGCCAATGTCTGGAATTTGGGCTCCTTTTGTCTGGAATTATGGCTCGTTTCCGCTGTAGTTGTGCCTAATAACAGGTGGTGCTATGTTTTTAACAGACTGGTACACACTGCCATTAGTCTAGTTAACCCTCCAAATATTGTGTTTGAAGTTTGTGAGTGAATTTTTCAATCTGGCCCTGCTATAGTGCGCAAGGGATTATTTGACCTTGCTTGCGGAATTCCTCCGTTATTTTTTAATATTTTTGGCTGTTTGGATGGTGGTCGGTGCAATGTCATTTGTTTTTATCAGAGAGTACAGTTGAAGTGCTAGACCACCATGGAGAAGCAGACTCCTTCTCGTCTGCCCTTGTCTACCACTGCTGGCGGGGCTGCATCCAGCAAGCCGGCCACCGTGTCCAGATTGGGCAAGCGACAGTTGTCACATAGCAACCTGTCGGTCACCAGCACACTTGGAAAACGCATGCGCCAGACTTCTTCCAGTGAGTGCCGCATCTTGTCTCTATCTATTTATCTATGTATCTCCACTTTCTTCTTCGTGATTTATATGTATTCCTAGTTTAAACGATACGTTTCTTTTTGTACTCTAGTAATATTTCATTTGTCTCTGTCTCCGTCTTGTTCTTTCGTTTCTTGTTTCATCCGTCATTTCCTCCGATTTTTATCTTTTTGTTTTTGTTTCATTCATTATTCAGCTTATTTAATTTAGGAAATGTGGTATATAATGCAAATATTTCGCTAGCCCATTTGCTTGGGCTGGTTTAGTTATGTTTTGATGAAGATGTTTAGAAGTGTTTGTCATTCACAACATACAACATATATATTGCATTTTGTACCGTAATACTATCACAAAATTAACACTCTGATCCGCTGCAACGCTTGCGAAACGCTCGTGTGTACATGTGTGTGTGTGTGTGTGTGTGTGTGTGTGTGTGTGTGTGTGTGTGTGTGTGTGTGTGTGTGTGTGTGTGTGTGTGTGTGTGTGTGTGTGTGTGTGTGTGTGTGTGTGTGTGTGTGTAATTTGGCAGCCAATTTGGCAACTCCGCTGACGGGCAGGGCGGGCAGTATGCGTCCGCCTGCCTCATCGGCCGCGCTGCGAATGTCCAACATCAACAGCCACAGCAGCAGCAGCAATGCAGCTCCGCGACTCACCAGGCAAAAGTCCGGCATCCTCACGACAAGCTCCACTAACACAGGTGTGTCTGTGTGTGTGTACGAATGTGTATGTAGCACGAGCTTAGGACCCCGTATTTACAATAAGCTCTCCATCACTACGTTCTATCAATTATATCTCTCTTCAAATAGCGCTATAGTAAATTTAGCTTGGTGAAATCGCATTATACCAAGAAAAGAACGTTGTTTATACTAATGATGAGTATAAGGTGTACTTTTCTCTCCTCTCTCTCTCTCTCTCCACCTTTCACTGTCTGTCTGTGTGTGTGTGTGTGTGTGTGTGTGTGTGTGTGTGTGCGGCGCCTTAGACACCATCTAGGTGTAGGGCGCTATATGAATATCTACCTAATGTAATGTTATATAGATATTGCGCGTGACATTTCGTGTCTAGTAGTATACACTGACACTATACTGGGCGACGATTATTGTTATTTATTTACTTTTATTATTATTATGAATTACAGGTAAATCTAGTAGCATGGGAAGGGTGCAAGCACTATTACCACCCTGTGCGGTGACCCCATGTTTACCGTAAGTGCCCAAAAGATGTAGACAGAAAGATAGTTCGAACAAAATAATAAATAAATAACAATAAACAATTCATCCGATAATACTCCATAATGCCACTCCGCCCACACTCCTCAATAAGTAACAACAATCAACAATAAATTAATATGTCATTCAATAAATGACAACCAACAATATATGTGTACAAATAATAAAAAATCTTAATAAGCAAGTAGATCGATAACAACCAACAGCAATTAATTATTGTACAAGCTTGAATCAACAGTTAAGCTGGGCCATATTGATCAGCCTTTCATATGAGCGAGTGTTGTTTTTGATGAAGCAACGGCTGCACGCAGACATCTCCGTTCTCATCTCTTATCAGAGTTCTGATACGCTTGTGTGTGTGTGTGTGTGTGTGTTCGTGACGGCAGTGGCGAAACCCGGTGTGAAGCCTGCGGGGGCGGGCGGCGGCGGCGGCACGAAGCGTCCGGCGTGGGACTTGAAAGGTCGTGTCAAGGATATGGAGGACAACATATTACGCAAGGATAAGGAGTGGGCCGAGGAGCGCAAGGAGTTGCAGAGCAACATTGAGAAGCTGGTCAAGTGAGTGCGCGACTGATAACTGACATCACTCCTGACTAACTTCACTCCTGACTGACCTCACTCCTGAGTGACATCACTACTGACTAACATCACTCCTGACTAACATCACTCCTGACTAACATCACTCCTGACTAACATCACTCCTGACTGACATCACTACTGACTAACATCACTCCTGACTAACATCACTCCTGACTGACACACAGACACACACACATAGACATTTACGCATGTGTGTTCGTAAGCCAGCATATGAGAAGGGAGATATAATTAGTTTGTTAGCTAGATTGATTGCACTGATTGTACGGGCCTATGTTGTTAAATGCAATCGATAAATCTACATGTTAAGGTGTTTTTCTGTTTTATTAGGCATATTCGCTGTATGCATTCATGTGTGTGTGTGTGTGTGTGTTGCATGCAGTGCTAAACACGAGGTTCGCGTGTTGGAAGGCGAGGCGAAGAAAATCAGAGAGGAGAAGTCGCATTTCGAGACTGAACTGGCTGAGATGCGCTGTACTGTCAGGTGCGACCTTTTTCAAGCAGAAAAACAGCGAAAATCTACAAACTTATAAGAGCTGCCAATCTATACGCAGTTGGAGTTATGATCAAAACATGCGAGTCATTCATGAAATAAATTATGAAGATGTAGGTAAGATTAAACAGTGGGAGTTGTCATTTGCTCCTTCCTTGTGTAAATATGTGGATATGACACTTGGAAAGTCTACCCATTGGGCAAAAAAGTACAGTTTGCATGGTCGAATGAGCTCAGAAAATTTGTCAATCTATGAAGCGAGATGGCAGGGCGTCTCACAATGACGCACGAAATACGATTGAGTATTTGTGTGTATATCCGTGTGTGTGTATATCCGTGTGTGTGTGTGTGTGTGTGTGTGTGTGTGTGTGTGTGTGTCTGTCTCTGTTTGTGTGTGTCTGTGTGTGTGTCTGTCTCTGTCTGTCTCTGTCTGTGTGTGTGTGTGTGTGTGTGTGTCTGTGTGTGTATATTCGTGTCTGTGTGTGTGTGTCGGTGTGTGTATATCCGTGTGTGTGTGTATGTGTGTCTGTGTGTGTGTGCAGCACGAGAGAGCAGGAGTTGGCCAGTGTGCGCGCCGAGTTGAGTTCTGAACAGCTGAGCAAGCAGTCGGTACAGAGAAATCTCGACTCGATCAGTTCGGAACTGTCGGCCAAATGTGCTGAATGCAACGCTCTCAAGGTCTTGTTCTCCGTCATTTCTGCTCCTCTTCTGCTACTGTTGAGGATGGCAGGGGAGAAGTGGTAGAGTGAGCTATATAACTAACAGTAACTAGAAGTAATTAAGTACCAGTAACTGAGATAGCTGGTATAACTAGCAGTATGCATTGTGTACCGTATTTTCATGTGTATAAGTGACCCGTGTTCATAACAGACCCCTTCAATTTTCAGGCAAAATTCCTGGAAAAATGCTCTGGAAAATGTTATTTTCCTGAGTAATTTCATCAATGCTAAAAGACCTTATGCCATTGTTCAAGAAATCCCCTACTTTTAATGTTAAAATTCACATGTCTCTTGTACACCGGGGAATACGGTCAATTGTCTTAATGTGTCTGTGTGTGTGTGTATGTGTTGTACAGGAGTCTGTGGGTCAGCTGACGGCTGCACAGTCTACAGTGCAATCGCAGCTGTCGTCCTCGCAGCTCATCAACGAGCAGCTGCAACAACAGCTGCACCTGCTGGAGCAGCAGCTGAGTGACAGCCGAGCAGCGGTCAGCCGGTGTGAGGTTGAGCTGCGTGACAACGAGACTCAGCGACGCAACATGCACAACACCATTCAGGAGCTGAAGGGCAACATCCGTGTGTTCTGTCGCGTACGACCCCTGCTGCCGCACGAGATCACCGACGCAGACAGCTCGGCGTCGAATTCGACGATCTCTTCGTCGACGTCGATGTTGGCCGGTGTCGGGGAGTTGCCGCTGTCAGTGTTGGACTCTCGTTCGCTGGAAGTGCGACAGGGTGTGTTTACACTCACACACTGACACACACTGACATACGCACATAAACACACACACACACTCACACAAATGGTTAAACACTCACTGCCACAATACCCAGTGTGCATTGCTATAAGCGCAAGTCTGCAACATGTCTATCTGTGTGTGTGTGTGTGTGTGTGTGTGTGTGTTTGTGTAGGAGGCAAGCGTGGTGCCAGCGACAGTAGGATGTCGTTCTCGTTTGACCACGTGTTCTCGGCCACCTCGTCACAACAACACGTGTTTGACGAACTCTCCCACCTGATTCAGGTGTGATTCAGTGTTTGGCAGTGAATTCTCGGCCGAATGAGGGTCTGTGGTGGGCCTCACCGATGAAGAGTGATGTGTTAGTGGATTACCAGCGGGAATATCTGGGATTGGCCGATAAAAATGTGTGTAGATCAGGAGTGTGTAGTCTTTTCTCTCTCTCTGATTTTCCATGTCTTGTTGAGCCAACTTTTCGTTTTCCTCAGCAACGCTGGGAAATGTGGATTTCGATATCCTCGGCTTGTATTGCCTCAGCTTTCGACACATCAAGTCTTTGTTCTGTTAGTGTTTACAAACAAAACAAACACACACACACAAATGGGGCAAGGTATGGCATCGGTAATGTCTGATCAAGATAGCCTTTTTTCAATTCACTAATGCTGTAGTGTTTTAGTTTAGTGTAGTTTAGTTTATTTATTGCGCATAACACATGCCACAGTACAAAATAAGAACATAAACACAATGGACAAAACAGTGGGTCGAGCTGGCGCTCTTTGACCAACTTGTTTTCATAATATATAATACATTTCATAATACCTCATTAATTATCGGATGAAACATTTAAGCATAACGCAGAATGCATAATGTGTGTGTGTGTGTGTGTGTGTGTGTGTGTGTGTGTGTGTGTGTGTTTGTGTGTGTACAGTCGGCAATGGACGGCTACAATGTTTGTGTGTTCGCCTACGGTCAAACTGGTTCTGGCAAGACATTCACCATGGAGGGAGGCCGCGACACAACAGCCAACAACAACAACAACAACAATGACGACACCACATCAACCACGGCGGCGGCGCCGTGTGACGGCATGATTCCGCGAGCCGTGCGACAAATTTTCGAGAGTAAAATGGCGCTGCTCAATAAGGTGTCACATGCCCCGACACACACACACAAACACACACACACACACACACACACACACACACACACACACACACACACACAGGTATATATCTGTTGATCTGTGTCCATAGGGCAGTTTCTTATGGTTGAGTTTATGTTCTGATGAAACGAAACTGGCAATCTACTAGATCAGTGGTTCTCAACCTTTTATCTCTCGGATTCCCCAGACTTCTTAATGAGCCGTCTCTTCATTTTCCACACAACAGGGCTGATAAATTCAGTAAATTCAGTTGATACATCAAAGTAAATGTCAAGAGATCATTTTAAAACAAAAATATACGAATTTGAATTGATAAAAATTTGTCATTTGTCCTTTTCTGTCCGACCTTTAGCTTCCCACTTGGCAACTCTTCCGTTCCTCACCTGTGGGGAATTACCCACACAGGTGAAAAACAACTGTCCTAGATAGATGAGAAATAGAAAACATGTGTGTATGTGTGTGTGCGTTTGTGTTTGTGTCGAACTGCAAGGGCTGGGACTACAAGTTGGACGCCTCGTTTGTCGAGATTTACAACGAGAACATTCGCGACCTGCTCGACTCGTCCAAGACGTCCAAGACTTGTGAGATCCGCATGACGGACGGCAAGTCCAAGGAGGTCTACGTGACCAACCTCAAGGTGTCCCTGGCTCTTCTCCTTGTCTGTGGATATTTGGTGTGATGATGTCTGCCACCGTTTCGTAACCTATTTGTCTGTCTGTATATAGTAACTCACTGTATATAGAGACAGCGTAGCAACAAAGGATGAAAACGTAGGTTAAATCCAAGCAAAGTTTACTCCTTTTGTTTGTTGTTAAAGCTTTTATGCACACTATTTTTATTGTTTTAGCTTGTTTCCTGTTGTTTCTTTCACTCCATAATACATCCAATCATCTCTATTTATTACTCTCATGCCTATATTATACCTAAAAGCAGCTATAAGATCCCCTCTGCGTCTTCTATTTTCCTAGCGTCGCTAGCCCAATTTTCTCTATCCTCTCTTCATAATCAAAAGTTCTTGTGTGTGTGTCTTCAGTTCAGTTCATTTCATTGCTTTATTGCACTTCTTTAAAAAGGATCTTCAGTAGAATATTAAGGATATAAACACATACACACACTCGCACACACACACACACACACACACCAAACTTGCATACACAATGTTCAAGACGCTAATACACTCACACATACACAAACACACATATGACAGAACAACTCAATGTATGTGTGTGTGTGTGTAAAGTGAAGTAAAGTAAATTGCATTTATTGCACATCCATCAAAATATACATTTGAGGCTTTTCAGTACAATATATAAATATATATATATACACACACACACCCACACACATACACATACACACAGTCATTCATGTATACAAACAATAACATAACATCAATATACACATATTAGCACGTAATCAGCAACAACTTGATATATAAGCTCATAGGCAGTAAGGTTCGTGTTTGTGCGATATTCAAGTTGTGTTCACGAGTGCGCTTTCATGTGAATGTTGCGTATATATATCTGGCAGCGTGGTGGTTCAATCGTTTTCTTCCGGCATCTGTGATAATCTTCTGTGTGTGTGCGCGCGTGTGTGTGTGTATGTGTGTGTGTGTGTATGTGTATGTTGCAGACGGTGAGTATAGAGAGTGAGCGAGAGATAGAGTTGTTGATGAGTCAGGCGCGAAGGCAGCGAGCCGTGGCCGCCACCAAATGTAACGAGCGATCATCTCGCTCTCACAGCGTCTTCACTCTCAAACTGCACGCCGTCAACAGCGTGACTGGCGAAACCAGCCTCGGTGAGACACTTCGACACAGACACACACACACACTGATATACTGACACACACTGATATACTGACATATCAAGATGCACTGACACGCTGACATATCGACACACACAAACACACACACATACTGATATATTGACACACTGGCATATTGACATATTGACACACACACACACACAGATATACGGATATATTGACACACTGACACACAGATATACATACATACATATTGACACACACACACACACACACACACACACACACACACACACACACACACACACACACACACACACACACACACACATACACACACAATCGTATATAGAGCGTCGTGCATGTAGTGGATATACTGATTATTATAACACTGTGACAGTGCTAGAAATGGGCGCATGTTTTTTATGTGAGACATACAGACAAACACACCAATTGTGTTCTTAATGTATTTATGTGTGTGTGTGTGTGTGTGTGTTTGTTAGTCTTATAGTATCATCATAATGTGTGTGTGTGTGTGTGTGTGTGTTATGCAGGCTCATTGAACCTGGTCGATTTGGCCGGCTCTGAGCGGGTCAAGGAGAGTGGCTCGGAGGGAGACAGACTCAGCGAGGCCAAGTGCATCAACAAGTCGCTCTCCAACTTGGGCAACGTGATCATGGCTCTGGCACAGAAGGTAACATCCCCGCCTCTCTCTCTCTCTCTGTCTGTTCAAATTCACCCGTCCTCTGCAATTCTCCTCTCGCGTCGTGCTGTCGTGTTGTTTACTGGACGAATCAAATTGAATCGAATCAAGTTGGGCTTCTTTCTGATGCACGTCAAGTCCCTCATATGCCAACTATTTCACCTGTATGTGTATGTGTGTGTGTGTGTTTCAGCAAGAACATGTGCCGTATCGCAACTCCAAGTTGACGCACTTGTTGCAACACTCGCTGGGCGGCAACAGCAAGACGCTGATGATGGTGAATGTGTCGCCGCGGGTCGACTGTGTGTCCGAGACTATCAACTCGCTGCGTTTCGCCGCCAAAGTCAACCAGTGTCACATTGGCACGGCCTCGCGTCGTGTCAAGTAGTGCTGTCTGTCTGTCTGTCTGTTGTGTGATATGGCGTGTCCTCCATGTTCCGCCCCTCCACACACACACACACATACACATACATACACACTGGGGAGTGTTGGGTCATTGTGTCGTTCAATTGGTCAGTGTTCACATCGCCGAATTTCATTGCTATATTCACACACACGAGCCGGTGTGTATACGTCACCGCTACTCTGTTGTGTCTACAACCATACAGTGCATATTGAATTGCTTATGTGTGTGTGTGAGAATGCCACCAGACACAAACTAACATGATGTATCGCGCCTGAGACTATTTTGAGCATGGTGTATATCTAATACACGCGTGCCGTTTGGTTTAGTTGGTTTGGCGCCGAGTTCATAGCGTGTCAGCCCATGATGTATTACGACAGTGTGTATGTGTGTATGTGTGTGGTTGAGTGGCTTGGCTCGCTCTTAAAACTTCAGTCGCATCAAAGCAGAATGTGCAGATGCAATGAGTGTGTGTGTGTGTGTGTCAGAATACTGACAACCTCTATTACAAGGTTTACATTAATTCCTGATATCTTAGATTCGCTACTGATCTACACATCAAATATTGCCTGAGGATATATTGTGTGTGTGTGTGTCTTCCTGCTTCGACTGAATACAAAAACTAACCCAATACATACACATCCAAGTGCGTGGCCGGGCTATACTTGGTATATTGACTTTGACACAGACACACAGAGACGAGGACATATTTGAGGTAACATGCCATATATATATGTGTGTATATACATATATGAAGCCTGCTGGAAACGTGACATTAAAAGGCAGACATCAAGTGAGGCGATACGAGCGAGAGAAGGTCAAATAAGGTCACACATTCATATTCAATCATTCAGACGAAGAAGATGCAAGTGTACAGCAGAGATTGGCAAGCGAATTCAGTGAACATCAACAATATAACCGCATGATCACACAATAAAAACTGGTGCACAAAATGACAGAAGAACAATGGTAAACTGAACAGTAGCAAGGAACCGACTGAAAAATCGCAGGATGCCAGCGATTCATTGCCCTCTGGTGCCAGGGGTTCATTAACCCCTGATGAAAGGGTTCATTGACCTCTGATGCCAGGGGTTCATTGTCCTCTGGCGTCAAAAGTTCGTTGACCTCTGATGTAAGAGGTTCATTAACCTCTGATGTAAGAGGTTCATTAACCTCTGATGTCAGATGCTCATTAACCTCTGATGTCAGACGTTCATTGCCCTCTGGTGCCAGGAGTTCATTAACCCCTGATGCAAGAGGTTCATTAGCCCATGATGCCAGATATGAATTGACCTCTGATGCAAGGGTTCATTGACCTCTGTTGACAGGGGTTCATTGACCTCTGATGCCAGATGTTCTAGCATTTACCAGGTGTGTGGTTCAATCCCCAGGAATCTCAGAATCACCGCTTGTATTCACCGTGGCTAATCAAGGAAATACAAGAATGACGATGTGAAGGAATGTTGCAAATGTTGCATTGATTGTTAAGTTTGGCAAGTGTAATAATACCAAGACGTTGAAGCCACTCCGATGAAAGTCAGTAAGAAAAACTCGGCTCAACAATTCGACACATCATATAAGTGCTTCAGTTGGACGGAATCTTGACTAAACATCCACACTTCATCATCGCATTCTCCTCAGTCCCTCTTTCTTTTGTAAATTGGAAAAAATTCTGGCATTTGGGAATGCTCGTTTCACACTGAGATGCACATGCGAACAGTGGACACACGTATTGGTCCATAAGACTGGCAACATCATCAGTTTTCTATACAAGACCAAGGTCGAACACACGAACAAAACAAACGTGACAAGATTAGCGGCCAAGGTAGAACGAAACCACGGCAGCCACTAAAAATCGGTGCATTTTAAGACCCGGAGAGTAGGATAGAGATTACGTGTCTGTGTGTGTGTGTGTGTGTTAGACAGCGCGAAGACTGACGGCTTTGATGTAGGCCATTTCTGGTCTCCGATCTCGCCCCGCAGCCATAGCGGCCACCTGGAACCATACACACACACGCACACGCAGCCATATAACGCCCCGTTGACACCACTGAAATGAACATATCAGCGGTGGAAAATCGAGCCAGAATTTACGTGTACATCAGCGGTACTCAACAAGACAATGCACGAGTCTGTACAAATTTCACTTCAAAAGCGACAACAAAATTGTATACAGATCCTTTGTAAAACGTTGTTTGTTCGTAGTTTCCTTAAAGGTAGCCTAATTTAACTAATTAAAACAATAAACAATTCCATTAATTACAAGAAGAAAAGATACAGAAAATACGGGAAAAAGGACGTAATCCAGTTGAGCAAGGGAGTGCCGATGTGAAGGCAATACTCCCGACCTGAACTAGGCAGACATACTTCGTGTCCGTGTGTGTGTGTAAGTGTGTGTGTGTGTCAGTGTGTGTGTGTGTTGGCGCACCTGAGGCGAGCGGACAATGACGCCGTGACGCTCGGTGAAGCTGTGACAGAACTGGTCAATATCCTGGCCATTGACTCCACGACATGCGTCATCCACCACAACTGTCGCAAAATGCTCGTCCAACGAGTGTAACGCCGTCGCCGCTGACACACACACATACACACACATACACATAGACATACACTTACACGCACACAAACCATACATAGACCTACAAATAAGTACACAGACACAAACAAACACACACTTACACGCACACAAACCATACATAGACATACAAATACGCATACAGACACATATAAACAAACACTGACACACATATAAATACATACACAGACACATAAACAACTACGCACACACACACATACCAATACATAAGCATGATTTCTTGGCGAGACGGATCTTATTATAGTACGTTCTGCACTACGCTAGACAAGTCCATTGTGACTTCTTGAGCGTTTACACAGTTGAAACGGGGTGAATTAAGTCTGGTAGCAGGTGGACGAGAATCGAACAGGACAGGGCTGCAAGTCTGGTTTCCAAGGGGCACAAGGATTCCTGTGAAAATTAAAGGAAATATATGCTGTATAATTTCTCATATGTATTCTTATTATTATTTTATATCATTTTATTATTATATTGTATTATTTTATTATTATATTATATTTTATTTTATTTTATTATATTTGCCTGATATTTTTTCCTGAATATAAATATTTCGGCCTAATCCCCTTGAACAGTATGCGAGAAGATATATCCATCTTGATTTTCCTAATGAAAGGATAAATTTGAAGAAAAAACCCGAAAATCCACCGGGCTGTGAGAACTGGCTGCTGATTGGAAAACGGTGCCAACACTGAAACAAGTTGAGAACCACTGAAATAGCAGAATAAAAGACAGCGAGAGAGAGAGAGAGGAGAAAACCACAGAAAGACGAAATGTGTGTGTGTGAGATCGAACCTACGCAGATATCCGTGGCAATGCCGCACACAAATACATCTGTGACGCTTCGTTGGCGTAGCTGGCGCGCCAGACCTGTGTCGGAACATTTGGCGTTGTCGAAGAAGGCCGAGTACGAGTCGATCTCTGGATCATGACCTTTCTTGATCCACACAGCCTCGTCCACCACCTGGCACAAGTTTGATAGTGATTCTCATTGGGAATTTGAAAGTACTGCGCTGTGGTAACAAGAGATATCAAGCTGTATATACACCAGTCATCAATATATCAGTCTTTGTATATTTTTTGTGTATGTCACACACACAACATACTGCCTCACGTCATGCTTTTTCAGCGAATGTAACAATACAAAATGGAAAAATTAAATCGAAAATACATGGTCCACTATTAATGATAACATGAACGATATGATATGTGAAAATGATCAAGAATAAGGTAATATACATATATACACACATATAAATACACATAACAGCTATGGATTGGAACTAAGACAAGGCTTGTACAAAACTACAATCATGGTGAACATGATACCAACACACCACAAACATACCAGTCACCAAGGTCGCCGGAAATCCCACACATGCCGGGTACACGGGTGCGACGAATATAAATGATAATTTCACACAGACACATGTACACATCACAACACACACACACACACTAACATGCATAGACACACATACACACACACACACACACTAACATACATAGACACACACACACACACACACACACACACACACACACTAACCTACACATATACACAAAAACGTGTGTGTGTATCTATGTATGTTAGTATGTGTGTGTGTGTGTCTGTGTTTGTTAGTGTGTGTGTGTATATTAGTGTGTGTGTGTTAGTGTGTAAATTGTAAATTTGTAAATTGTAAATATATTTCCACACAAGCATACAATATGGACACATTAACATGTAACAACAAACATGGAAAAAGTGCGACAAGCCTAAGCCTTTCGTCGGACAAACTTTTTATAATAAAGCACGTGGTAATACAACACACATACACACCTGTGTGTGTGTGTTAGTGTGTGTCTGTGTATGTTTGTGTGTGCATGTTTGTGTGTGTGTGTTAGTGTGTGTCTGTGTATGTTTGTGTGTGCATGTTTGTGTGTGTGTGTTAGTGTGTGTCTGTGTATGTTTGTGTGTGTGTGTGTGTTAGTGTGTGACTATGTATGTCAATGTGTGTGTTAGTGTGTGTCTATGTATGGTAGTGCGTGTGTGTGTGGGTGTGTGTGTGTGTTAGTGTGTGTGTGTGTGTGTGTGTGTGTGTGTGTGTGTGTTAGTGTGTGACTATGTATGTTAATGTGTGTTAGTGTGTGTGTGTGTGTCTATGTATGTTTGTGTGTGTATATTAGTGTTTGTGTGTTGGTGTGTGTCTGTGCATGTTTGTGTATGTGTGTGTGTTAGTGTGTGTGTGTCTATGTATGTTAGTGTGTGTATCTATATTTGTGTGTGTATGTGCATGTTTGTCTGTGTATGTTTGTGTGTGTGTCTGTGTATATTAGTGTGTGTGTGTGTGACCTTGAGGTCAGGGTGCAGTTCGGCGCCCCACGATTGTTGAACACAGTGCGGCGGCCATAATACCTGCTCCTTCACCGGATCTCCGTCAAACACCACCGTGTCATACACACGCGCACCATCGCCCAACACCTGCGCATACAAACACGCATAATAACAAACAAACAGACAGACAGACAGAGAGAGAGAAACGATAAAACGTCTATGAATAGTATCTTCATTATGGAATACTATTTGGTGTGAATAAGCTAGATTATTCAGGTAATAAGCAATTTAGTTGGTTAGTTTAATGTTATATGATAATAAAATTAGTTATATACATGCAGTGGCCGTGCCAGTATTTTCCGGTAGGGAGCTAAATAAAAAGATGCGTGAGCTTGGCGAAACATGTGGAACTACACTCGAAATATTCATACACGTATTCATACTTATAATCACACACGCACACACACGCACACACACAGGTGCACCTTGGATGACGAGTGAAGTGGGTATTTGAGCACATTGTCAATGAAAGAGATATGGTTGGCGGGGTGCCAGTCCATCGAGTAGACGATGCTGGAGAAGTTGACATTGTCCAGCAGGTAGTTGACCACGGGCACAACCTAGATAAATTAAATAATTCGTCATACAAGTCGTGGCATTGAGATAACACATATTTAGATAGATTGAATAATTTTCTCCCTCAAGTTAATCTAGATGATTTATAAATAGAATATATGACAAGTCATAGTAAACAAATAAGGATGAAACCGTATTTTTTCAAAAACAAATAGAGAAGGAATAAACGGAATAATCGATCCATAAGAAAAACTAGTTATGACAAATTCGGCATGGAAACTTTTACAATTAATCTTTACATTTATTGTACGTTACTAAATATGATTTATTGAGACTTCAAGCTCAAAATCACAATCTTTTTTATCAATATCATGCAGAAAATCAGCATTTGTGCAATATCAAATTTTGATGGATCTCTGAAAATCGACATTCGGAGAAAGAACAACAAGAACTTAAAAAATTCAAGCACGAAAAAAAACGCACAAAAAGGTACAGCCATATTTGTTCGAAAAAATAAAAAATAGCTGAATCAATCATGAAAAATAAAAAAGCAAAAAATACTAGCACGCTGAAACACAAACACGCCAAGACCGGACATATATATTATTATTGTGTGTTGCGATTTGGTTCGTTTCCGACGCACTGGGCTCGCATCTAATAGCACACACAAGTGACATTATAACAGACCTTCCACGCTAATAACAGAGCACACACACACACACACACACACACACGCACACACACACAAACACATGAATCACTTCTATGGCCAACGCAAAGTGGACGGTATAAACAGAAACGATTTCACACGCAAAGTGCACGTCAAAACAGAGGTCAAAGTGCAAGCTAAAGGTTGCTTGAGGGAACAAGATACCAACAGTCACATGCACACACACACACGCACACACACATTCATGATTGATCGATACAAAATGACAACTGAAAGCGGTTGTGTGGTGGTGTGTCAGACGGTAGTTTCATATGGAGTCCAGGTGCATTGGGAATTATTGACGCCGTTCACTGGTTTGCGCCCACAGCCACACACCGTTTGAGCAAAACATCTCTGTTAATGTTATCACAAATCAGCCTGAATTCAAGCTACATTAGCACAACGACCGCCAATTCAAGAATACCACACCAGTGGTTCTCAACCTTTTTTCTCACTGATTCCCCAGACTTCTTAATGAGCCATCTCTTCATTTTCCACACAACAGCGCTGATGAATTCAATAAATTCAGTTGTTACATCAAAGTAAATGTCAAGAGATCATGAGAAACAAAAATAAACCAATTTGAATTGATAAAAACACACACATAGTTGTCCTGTTCTGTCCGACCATTTGCTTCCCACTTGGCAGCTCTTCTATTCCCCACCAGTGGGGAATTACCCACAGGTTAACAAGCACTGTACTACACTGATACACTCACAACACACACACACATACGTAGACATACAGGTACGTGTACATACGGACATACATATACACGCCATCAACTGAGCTACTACTAAACTTTGGCTCAAACTGCCTTCATATTTAACCAAATGAAACACTTGTTTATTTACTTATTATTTATTTTATTTATATATTCATTCAATTGTCGCTGTTGTATATTGGCTATTTTTGTACACCGTGTGTTTGTGTGTGTGTTTGTGTGTGTGTGTGTGTGTATGTGTGTGTGTGTGTGTTTGTGTGTGTGTGTGTGTGTTTGTGTGTGTGTGTGTGTTTGTGTGTGTGTGTGTTTGTGTGTGTGGTCGCGTCCACGTCAAAACAGAGGTCAAAGTGCAAGCGAAAGGTTGCTTGAGGGAACCTTAGCCCTCGTTTACCACCTTAGCCCTCGTACTTATTTGAACTTCTATCCTTCAAGAAATCTACTCGTACACTTAGGTCAACTGATGATTCCCGTCTCTTATTGGAAACTGCTTTTCCTTCTAGACATACTCACTATAATCGTTGCTTCTCTATCTTAGGACCCCGTATTTACAATAAGCTCTCCCCAACACTACGTTCTATCACTTCTATCCCTGTTTTCAAAAAAACACTCAAATAAAATTTTCATGGTGAAACCGTATTATACTCTAGAGAACATTGTCTATATTAGTGATGATTATAAGGTGTAAATTATCTCTCTTCTTCCTTTACCTTTCACTTTCTGTGTGTGTGTGGCTATGTGTGTGTGCGTAAGTGTGTGTGTGTGTGTGTGTGTGTGCGTGTGCAGCGCCCTAGAGACCCTCTAGGTGTAGGGCGCTATATAAATATCTACCTAATGTAATGTAATGTGTGTGTGTGTGTGTGCGTGCGCGCGCGTTTCTCTTCTTGTTTTATTACTCTTCTCTATGTCTGTCTGTCTGTCTTCCCATTCAACATTGTTCATCGATTTTAGAATAATAATAATAATTACAAAACCAATAAACATAGTAAATGGTTCAAGTAACTGAAGTGAATTGTACTCAACCAATTATGTGTGTTTGTGTGTATGTGTATGTGTGTGTGTGGAAACATGCGCTAGAATCGTGCACGCTATCAACTGCGTCATTGAGTCTCGTCCACGAATCCACACGCTTGTATTTCACGGCAGACTCGTGCCGTTTTCAAGCAGTCGTTCAACTGATGAATAAAATGTGAGAGCCCAAGAGCTGTGGTCACGTGAAAACCAGCTAGAAAACGACGGCTAAACACTGAATACCAGACACCACAATTACTGACCCGCCCACTGACCCCGACAAGGTCATGTCAATGACACCACAAGGTCATGTCATTGAGCCTAGGTCATATCACTGACCTCTTCGCCCTTGTGACCTGCCGGGCAGTTCGACACGGCCAAAGTTCCCGAAATGAAGTCGTTCTGCACGTCCACAATGATCAACGCACACACAGGGTCAACGACCTGAAACACGCACAAATACAAGAACTTCAATAAATATATTTTAAATTAAACATCATATGAATTAAAAAAAACATATTTAAGAAAGTTTAAAGCAAATAGGTTTGAGAGACTTTTAAGAAATACCATTTCAATACTTTTACTCACAGTATAAAAGACAACAGTTGGTTTATATATATTTCAATACAAAAATACACAAAATAAAATAAATGAAATACATTATAACTTGATTAATTGAAAAAGAACAGCACGTTGAAACACTCACCGACTTGATCCAGTTATGCCAGCAAAAGTCAAACTCGCAGCGGTCAATGAACCCGTCCTTCACCAATCAACACACACACACACAAACACGAAAAATATAGCAAAAAATATACGGTCGTCTGCTGAGATATTTCTCACGTAAAAACCCTGCAAATCTAGTCATAATAAATGATTGTCTGAGTATGTACTCGAGTGTGTGTGTGTGTATGTGTGCGATTATGCGTGTGTGTGTGTGTGTAAAGTGAATCCAACGAATCCAGTCAATCTAATAGCAAGTGTTGGTGATTAGTGTGTAAACTAGTCGATTATTATTATTTATTTTCAACAAAATTCATTATCACATATAAATATACACATGGACATTAACATACTTGGATATCGAGATGATGTGTGGGACCCGGAAGACGTAAGGACAAAGCTACAGGATATTTGTTATCAAAAATGACCTATATTTGTTGGCGTCTGCATCTGTGTAATAAATGATTTATAATTTATGTACCGAATTCCTCCTACTCTCTCTTTCTCTCTTCCAGTTTGCCATTTTTTCCACGTGCAAAGTGGGTGTAGGGGCCGCATGATGCAGGTTATAGCGCTTGCGCTCTATATGTGTTACTCTGTTCGTTTTGTGCATTAATAACAGTAATAATAATAATAATAATTTACCCCGTCCTGGTCGAAAACAGTGAACATTTCGGCCAGTTTCTTGGCTTCAAGCATGTGTGGAGTGGCCGTGTCGGCGTTTCTCAGCAAGGAGCGACACACAGCGCCGAACTCGGCCACACTCCATTTGTCGTCTCTGCCACATCAGCACATCACACACACGGCGTTGACAGAAAACACTTCAAGAAGGCAGACCCGCAAGGTTACTGCAGTAAATCAGCTGACAAGTACGTCCAAAAATGACTTGTCAAGAGCAGAACCAATTCCTGCTCCAAGTTCCGTTTCTGGTGAAAACATAATGACAACCATACAAGTGCCAAAAGTTTGATAGGGCGGCGGCGAGGGGCGTCAATTTCTGACGGATGGCGGCTAAGAATCTAACAAGAAATAACAAGTGAGTAACAGCTAATGCTCACTTACTTGTCACAGTCAAATGAACGAAAACATTCCTCCATTCTGTCATTTTCGCTCGAGGACGTGTCCAAAACGAAACTTTCAATAGAAATGTCACCACTCATTACAGTATACTATACAACTTGGAACAATACAATAAAAAGAGCCACGCTACGAAAACCATGCAAACACAACGAAAGTTGGGACCAAACTGAGATTGATGAACTTGTTGTTGAGCGTCAGAATCGTCGGTGGTCCATCATAGTCGTATCATACAATGATCAGCTGTTGTTAGGTTTCGGGAAAATATCTTCAAGATTTGTGCAGGAAATAAATTGACAATTTGATTGAAAAACGATGAGTTATTATGTCAAATTATGTGGAGATTATATTTCAAATATTGCTCTCAATATAAAAATGGATGAGAACGTAAACAATTTCAGTAAACGTGTAGTGCATGAGGGTGGCTGGATTCACGGGTGATTGTGCGATAATTGTGTGGTAATTGTGGTTTTGTTCATTATTTGCAAATATACGCTGTGTATCGGGTGCGCATGTTCCAAGTCTCACGTTCAGGGTTACCGTAGTCGGTGTTCAAGGGCACATGTTGAGCTGTTGTGTGACATAATTGAAGTGTCAGCATTAAGTTTGATGCGAGGTGATCTCGACATTTGGTGCTCTCATTACTGCGCTTGAAACTGTGGAGTGAGTGATAAATACGTTCTGCTATGGCTTACCCCATTGAAATTTCTCTGGAAAGTCGGCGTTGACAAATTTACCATCTACTTAGAATTGGGAGTAATTCAAATTATTATAGGAATGTTTTCATCGAGTATATATGCTTAATGATTAGTTACTTCTGCTAGGTAGGTTGGGGGATATATTGACCCTCTAAGACTGTGGCCCCTAACTTTATTTCTGTTATTCCCCACTTATGATAAACGAAATCTTCATTTTCCACAGCAGCGCTGAGGAGCGCAATAAATACAGTTTTTCCATTAGATTTAATGTCACGAAGTGAATAGAAAGTATAATTAATGAATTAATATTTTTAATAAAAATTTGTTTCTGTGTTCGACCTTCAATTCTGCCACTTGTCAATATTTGCATTCCCCACTGGTTATGGATTAATGCTCTACGATCATGAGTGGATTATTCTCCCCCCTATGTCCCCCCATTCTTCAATATGTCCTGTTGTAGTCGTGGCGCCTTGGTAACAAGCTGGTATTGTGCAAACGTTCATTCAAAACGTTCATTTAAAACGTTTAAACGTCTTATTTATCTCCATTTTTTCCGTTCTGTGAATTTTCTACTTGTTTTCTCACATCTTGATATCGTGTACTGTTGTTTCTCATTGTTGTCTCTTTCGCGCTTGTTTCACTCACACACTCTTTCTTAATCTTGCTGCACGCTGCACCGTCGGGTGCAGAGTTGTGGGCCAGTGGCAGGGCTGTTGTGCTGCGCCGTTTACTGCACGCGCATCTGTGAGTGGCGCACTTCTGCTCACGTATTTGTTTCGCACAGTGCGAACTTTGTCCACACTCCGACCGTCTTCTATATATGAATTTGTGAGTATGTATACGTGTATGTGTGTGCGTGTGTGTGTGTGTGTTTGTGAGCGAGTTTGTTTATAGTATTCAGGCGGGTTTTGTTCCTGCTTGTTTACACACTGTTGTTTTTGCAGTGCTTAAGTGTGTTTGACATTGGAAGCGTATACGTCGTTGCTCTACTGTGTACGCCTGTGTGTATACATATGTATGTGTGTGTGTGTGTTGTGTGTAAGTATGTGTGTGTGTTGTGTGTGTATGAATGTGTGTGTGTGTGTTGTGTGTATGTATGTGTGTGTTTTGTGTGTATGAATGTGTGTGTGTGTGTTGTGTGTATGTATGTGTGTGTGTATGAATGTGTATGTGTGTGTGTTGTGTGTATGTATGTGTGTGTGTTTTGTGTGTATGAATGTGTGTATGTGTGTGTGTGTATGAATGTGTGTGTTTTGTGTGTATGAATGTGTGTGTGTGTGTGTGTGTGGAGGAGACAGGAGTTGAATTGCTTCATTCAACAGCCAATTCGGGGAAATCTTCTTACACACACACACACACACACACACACACACACACACACACACACACACACACACACACACACACACACACACACACACACACACACACACACACACACATATATATATATATATATATACCAACACACAAACACGCATGTTTACGTGTCTTCACATCCGCACGCTCTCACATTCACACACGTCCTCGAACGGTCAGTTAGGTGGGTCTGTGTGTTAGTCTGTTGGAGATGTCTATAGAGTATCCGTTATATATTTAACATTGGTTGTGTTCTGTTTTTGTGTGAGTCGGTAAGTGTAAAAGTCGATTTGATAGTGTCGATTTTTCAATTGTTAATACTTCTTGTGTGTGTGTGTGTGTGTTTGGGGCTTTGTAGTGTTGAGCTCAATGCGTGTTATTTTGTTCTAGGAATGCCACAATTGACGACACATTTTTTCGTGCATATCGCTTGACATACATGCCCAACAGACAGCAGACATAAAAAGTACCTGACTTGTGAATTTGTCTTGCTAAATCTGGTAGAATTTGCTTTGGTGTATGTGTGTGTGTGTATATATATATAGTGGGTTATTTTGCTGTCACAGACATTTTTGAAGTGATTGATGTTTGGCGACCAATTCTGCTCAGCTCTTACTGCGGCAGTTTAGTCTCGAGTGCGTCAACTGTGTCTCAGTGGCTTCCTGTTTTGAGTCTGCATATTACAGCTCACTCGAGAAACGCTGGTGAAAGCGCTCGAACATTTGCTATTTATTATTTTAGAAATATCTTCCAGTTTTGCTGCTCTAAGTGAACTCACAAAGTAAATTATACATCAATGTTATTTTGAAATATTATTTATATTCAGTCATACATCTATCTTACGAGAAAAATAATTGTGTGTGTTAATTTTCGATTTGTAAATTTAGTTGTTGAAAAATATTTTAATGATTGTTAATTATTTTTATTAAAACACGAATATCTTTACTTCTTGATAGTGTGCGCTTGCTGTGTCGTTAGTTCTGCTGTGTCGACGAGCCAGGGAGTGAGGAGTGCGTGTCCCGCGGCCGCTATGCTGCTAACTCGCGACCTGCCGCTGAACAATGCGCAACTGCGGCGTTTGGCGGCGCACAAGTACAGCTGCAGCAGTGCCAGTGTGCTCGACCCCTACATGCAGCCTTGGTGGAACTGGCTGGTGGGCCAGTGTCCGCTGTGGCTCGCGCCCAACGTCATCACACTGGTCGGACTGCTGGTGAACATCGCCACCACGCTCGTGATGGTCGCGTGCAGTCCCGCCGCCGACCGGCCGGTCAGTCCAGCAAGAGCTAACTGTATTGGGGGGAGGGGGGGGGGGGGGGTCATGTCAGGGGGTTCGGGAAGATACTTCACCAATGCACACTCAGATATATCTCGCATTCACCGCATTTATTCGAGTATAACGCGCACAATTTTCTACCTGAACAAGAACTGAAATGTTTGGGTGCCCGTTATGAACGAGCTCTGGTCATATCCAATAATAATATATCTATTATTAACCGTTTCGACTGGCCCGCTGAAGTGATCCGCTGTAAGATGTTAATAAAACCAAGAAGGCACGACGAGGCATACCTTACGTTGTCAATAAATGATTTTATTCACGGCCGCACGTGTTCAACAATCTCTGTCACTTACAGATACCGATTTCTATCGAAAATTAGGATTGTGCGTTACAGCCGAATAAATACGGTATATTTCCTTAGCGTTTATTCGTTTTTCCCTCGTCTTTCCATTGTATTTGTCTGCATTTTTCTCTTCTTATGCTTGTGTTTATGTTTTGTGTTTTTGTTTGTTTATCCGTTTCTCAAAGTGTCACGTGTATATAGTGCTGCTGACGGTTTCAGTACCATGTGTGTGTGTGTGTGTGTGTGTGTGTGTGTGTATGTGTGTGTGTGTGTGTGTGTGTGTGTGTATGTGTGTGTGTGTGTGTGTGTGTGTGTGTATGTGTGTGTGTGTGTGTGTGTGTGTGTGTGTGTGTGTGTGTGTGTGTGTGTGTGTATGTGTGTGTGTGTGTGTGTGTGTATGTCAGGTGCCGCGCTGGGCGTGTGTGCTGGCCGCCGCTGGGTTGTTTATCTATCAGAGCTTGGACGCCATTGACGGCAAGCAGGCGCGACGCACCGGCTCCTCGTCGCCACTCGGAGAACTCTTCGATCACGGCTGCGACGCCGTATCTGTCGGTCGACGCGCAATCTCTCTCTCTCTCTCTCCCCTTCCGTTTTGTCTTTTTCCCTTTCTGTTATTCTTTATGCCTTTCTTTTTCTTCCGCCTCTATGTTGTCCCTTTCTCACCGTTTCCGTCTTTTTCGCTCTCTTTCTCGCCCCTGTCTCTGTTTTTCTTTGTTCTCATCTGCTTTTCGTCTTCTGAATCTATCTATCTATCTATCTATCTATTTAGTTTACTTGGATCGAATTGCTGCATTAATTGTAGGTGACCGGTCAAATAGAACTCCTCCTTATAACATATCATCACAGATGTGCCCTATTCGCTTCTGAAAATTGATCCCACAACGAGATTCGATCCTCTGACCTTTGTATCCGTAGGCTGACGCGTTACCGCTGCGCTACCAGGCATCTGTCGTGCCGGTGCGTTAACCACGCTAATATGTGCGTGTTTGTTGAGCAGCTGTGGTGGCCGTGGGCTTCTGTACGGTGATGTCGCTCGGCGAGTACCCCATGTGGCTGTTTGTCTCGTGCTTCGTCGCCATGGCGCTCTTCTACTCGGCACACTGGCAGACTTTCGTCTCGGGTGAGTGTATGTGTGTGTGTGTGTGTGTGCGTGTGTGTGTGTGTGTGTACGTTACCAAACTCACAAGGAAGATTCCGTATTCGTTCACGTTTTCAACTCACGTGCAACGCTCAAGTTTTCCTCATTTATCTGCTGTTTGGCATCAGGCGTTCTCTAATGCTCTCCCTCTTTGTAGATTATATGTTCTCATCTTGTATAACCATATATAACCATGTTTTTATTATGTAGTCAATTGATATATGGCTGACTTCTTCTTTGTAGATTATATGGTCTCATCTTGTATAACCATATATAACCATGTTTTTATTATGTAGTCAATTGATATATTTGCTGAATTCTTCTGCAGTGGAAGATTTACACTAACTCCGTCCATATCTGCCTCAGTTATGCTCAAACATACTGAACATACAAACTGCCTCAGTTATGCTCAGTTAAGCGGCAACTCGAGCGGCGTGTGCTAAAGAGCTGGAGTTACCGAGGGTCAGACTGAGCTGCACGTAGAAACATAGAGCATATAGAGCGGCAGCAGCCTACAATAAATTCACGTCATCAAAATGATGTACGCTTTTATGTGAAGCATGTGTGATTGGGCACTTTATTTATTTCCCTTTTACATGTCTGTCGCCCAATGTTATGACATTATTACGCGTTTTTGTCCATATACCTAATTTATTTTACAACATTGAAACATTGTCTTTAATAACCACTGTGTGGACAGACATGAAATACAAATAATTATCTGTCCGTGTGTGTGTGTGTGTGTGTGTGTGTGTGTGTGTGTGTATGTGTGTGTGGTGCAGGAACTCTGAAGTTCGGACAGATCGATGTGACGGAGGAGCAGTGGTTCATCATCGGCTTGCACTTGTTGGCCGCGGTCTTTGGCTCGGACGTGTTCAACAAAGAGGTGTGCTCGAGCTGTGTGCCTCATCGCTGTTGGGTTTCTATATGCTCCACATTTGTTCGGGAAATAACTACAAGTTATTTTGTGGGGTAACACCAAGAGGACAGTCTCGAGTTTTGATGAAAAAGTAACAGAATTAAGACTTTATCAACACAATCCCTCTCTCTCTCTCTCTGTCTCTATAGAAGCGCCGTGTGTGTGTGCGTGTGTGCGTGTTTGTGTGTGTATGTGTTTTACAACAAATTTACAACAAACTCTCCCCAACACTACGTTCTATCAATTCTATCCCTGTTTTCAAAAAACACCTGAAGAAATTATTTGTGGTGAAATCGTATTATACTCTAGAGAACATTGTCTATATTAGTGGTGATTATAAGGTGTAAATTTTCTCTTCTTTCTTTATCTTTCCTTTTCTGTGTGTGTGTGGCTATGTGTGTGTGTGTGTGTGTGTGTGTGTGGCAGGTGATGGCGGGTGTCAAGTTGAAAATGTTGCCCGTATATTCGGCCACAGTGCCGGTGCTACTTCACGTGATTGGCACGGCCCGCGTCGTGCTGGCCGGCGGCTGCGGCAAGAATGGCTCCAGTGTGGCGGTAATTTGGGGGCAGAGCCGTAGCTACCGCCCCCCGTACCCCGGCCGGGGGGAGTCCGAGTGTTGAGGGGCCCCTTGCGAGTGTGTGTGTGTGTGTATCTGTGTATCGGTCGCTTACTTATTTAATTTGTATATCCTTTACCTTTTGTGCCAAGATGTTTTACCTATGCTTGTATTATGAGTTTATGTCTAATAAATAAATTCATTATTTGGTGCCTTATTTATAATGGGGGTCCCAAGTGTTGCCTTCGGGGGGGTGGGCCATAAGTCCTCGCAACGGCTCTGTTTGGGGGGCGGCGGAGATTGGGCAATGGGGGAGTTGAACGTATTCAGACATAATGACAATAACTTACGCATGTTTGTTCGTTCTACTGTTTTCATCTATAATTATTATTATTATTAGTATATATTAAACTGAATCTTTCCAATGGCTGGTTTTAGTCTTATCTTGTATAATATAATCATAATATTCTTATAATATCTAATGCTTTTTTCTCCTTTCTTCCTTCCTTCTCCAATTTGTCTTGATATGCGATTCTTTCAAAAGGTGATATTCAAGTGGTGTTACTAATTGCGTGTGTGTGTGTGTGTGTGTGTGTGTGCGTGTGTGTGTATGTGTATGTTACGACAGGACACATCTGTATTGTCGCCGAGTATTCCGCTGGCTCTTGTAGTGGTGCCCGCCTACGTTATTTGTCGCAAATCTTCCGAGCTCGTGTTTGAGCGACACCCGCTACTCTATGTGTTCGCCTTCAGCATGGTGGCCGCCAAGATCACGTGTCGTCTCGTGGTGAGTGAGTGTGTAGGGGGCCGTGGCGGCGCCAACAGGGGCTGAAACCCCCCCTGCCAAATGTGACAAGCCTCCCCTGAGCCCCCCCAGACAATATATTCTGGCCATGAACGTTTCGGGTGTAGTTTCTCATGTTTCTCCAAGCCCCCGTATCTTTTGTCTTAGCCCCTCTCCCTCCTGGAGCCTCCAATGGTGTGTCACTCTGTTCTGGCAATTTCTCTTACCATTACCATGATACTTAATTTACTGACGACGCAGGTGGTAATTTTTTATGTTTTCCGGCGTTATTCATGTGTTTTTTGTTTGTTTTCACTCACTAATCATCATTCAGGCATTGTTTGAGAGGAATTTACAATATTATGAAGGTATATATATATATATGTGTGTGTGTGTGTTTTACATACAGGTGGCGCATATGTCCCGCTCGGAGTTGAGTTATTTGGACTCAAGTCTGATCGGTCCATGCATGCTCTTTCTCAACCAATACTTCAATACGTTCTTTTCGGAGCGGCTTGTATTGTGGCTGTGTTTGGTGAGTCACACACACACACACACACACAGTTAGAAATACGAATTATATGGGTGTGTGCTGGTAAATTACTTGTTTGTGGTTTTATTTTCTAATCATTTTGCTTCTCTCTCTCTTTATCTGTTCCTTCTCTTTCTATGCAGTTTATATCGTTGGTACTTTTTGCGTTTCACGTTATTTATTGTAATTATGATAATTATTGGTGTTATTTCTAATCATATTGGTTAAATGTCATATTTGTACCAGACCCTGAAATTTTATTCTGAATGTATAGTTTATGCTGAATGTATAGTTTGTCCGGGATAGAATTTTGCCAATCAACAACTAATCAATATTTGTTGTAATTGTAATTATATTTAATTGTATTTTCCCGTGTATAAGAGATCCTTGTTTATAAGTGGACCCTTCAATTCTTGGGCAAAAATTCTGGTAAAATGCATATGCTGGCGCTAAAACACATGCTTCCATGTTTAGACACCCGCTATTTTTCAAGTGAAAATTTAGGCCAAAAGAGTGTCTTACACACGGGAAAATACGGTATACTAATTCTTCCAGTTGGCTGGGCTGTTGTTGTATGCGCGTGTGTGTGTGTGCGGCTACATACACAGGCGTGGGCGACGGCCGACTTCATAGACTACTGGCACAAGGTGTGCCGTCAATTGTGTCAACATCTGGGCATTCGCTGTTTCAGCATCGACTCGTCTCGAGCTCACGCGCAGCAGAGAGCCAACGACACCACAGCCACTGTGGCTGCTGGTGGCGCGGCCAAGAGTGGCGTGGTGTCGCGCGGCCAGCGAGCCAAGTCACATTAGGCCAGGTCACGCGTGTGTGTGTGTGTGTGTGGGAGAGAGAGATGGGGTAGATATAGAAAGAGCAATGGGGTGTGTGGCTTATTTTTGCTTGTGGCTTGTTTTTCGGCATGCACACAAGATGATCGAGTCGTGCTGAGTGTGTGTGTGTGTGTGTGTGTGTGTGTGTGTGTGTGTGTGTGTGTGTGTAGCGTGATGTTGCTCTCAGGTTGATGTGTGGGTGTTGTTGCTGAGTGAGTGTGATTGGCCCGGGCTGGTCGCCGCCTCCTCGTGCTTGGTTGTGTCGGCTACCTCGTCCTCATTCTAGTGTGATATGATAGCTGTTGCTACTGTTGTCTTGTTGATCAGGCGTGCACGTGCGAAATTCCTGACACAACCTTCAGGAAAAGATAGGATTTATTTGTGGAGCATATAGTGTTATTTTGATTGTGAAATTGTCACCTGAATTGTGTATGATGTATATTTTCATAGAATAGCGTTATTGGCTATAAATGTGATCTGCAAAACAGGTGGTCAAGTTTTAAAGCCGCTTTTAAACTGCACTGGGGGCGCCGTTCAAACTGTATCACGTGTTTCAAAGCTTGTATCTTCACCTCAGCTTTGCTTGGACTTTCGGAATTTGTTATCGTTTCTTACGTTCTGAACATTTGGCGTTTGCAATTCACCTAGAGATCGGGTGTGCAATTTTGCGTGAAGCCTAGCAAATAGGAGTATTTCCATAAACTCTACTGAACCACGGTGTGTAGCTTCACAATCGTCCCATCGTTGTTGATTTTCAATCGGCAATCGTAGGAACTGGTTGCAATGCTGTTTTGGGTTTTGATTAATATTGCCAAGTCGACTTTACAACTAAAACGGGAGACTACGTCTGCTAAAAAATTACCGCCCAAGAAAACAATGTTTCGTGGGCTTGCAATATATACATCTTCAAGCGGTTTCTAGTGATGGTCTTCGAAGTCCACGCAATCCGACATATTTGTCCATCAATATATGGGTGGTAGAGTCATATATGCGCACACGAGCCTGCTCATATTTTGAACATCATATTATGTGAGATATATATATTGTTTGATGTGAGTCTTGCCTTATAAACTAGAGCGCATATCCTCCTCTGTTGTCTCGTGCCGCATTTCTGAGCGACAGGTTCGATAGATGGACACGGCGGGCGTGTCGTATAGTCTGACAGACTGGCATACGCGTGAGTGCCTATATGCGTATCTGGGTCGTGTATCGCATGTATGCGTATCGCGTGTGTTTGTGTAGATTCCGTATGTGCGCAGGGTTACGTGCCGATGCCAAATACACATTCCGCGAGAAATCCCAAATTTTTCCTGCTACATTTCCAGTTAAATGTAGATTATCAGTCTAAATTTGTCGGACTCCGTGGTGTAGTGGTAGCACACCCGCTTCATAAGCGGGAGGTCCGTGGTTCGAAACCCGGCGGAGGAGAATTTCTTTGGGCGAATTCTATAATCCAACAGCCCCTGTCCACCCAGAAGTAAATGGTACCAGATATCAGTCATGTGTTGTGTCATGCATTTTGGGGAGGTGGCCCTCTCTAATACGTATGCCGTCCTTGTGGCGTCATAGCGTGGAGAGGGTTGGTTCTGCGGTGGCAGCGAGCTGCACGGGACACACCTGTGTGTGTTCATAAGCTTCGACTTCTTCCCGTGTAGCACCTGTCACTTGAGCTTGCCTTTAACCTTGGAAATCACCGCAGTAAAGCCAGCCCTTTCAGCCGGGAGCATGATATGTACCATGTACATTGTACATCTTACACACTCAAGTCTCGCTCAGTATCCTCAGGTACACAGGAATATGAGTTGTCATGCACTCTGGGCGTGGAGTCTAGACATCAAGCTGCGACTCAATGAAATGACCGACATAAACACAAACATTCATATCTCTCAGCCACAAAACACACACACACACACATATGCGCAGTAAAATGAGCTATGGATGAAACAGCTGGACATTGCCCGAATATTCACAACTGCTAGCTCACATCATTACACCAAGCAGAAGCAGCGAGAAAGGCGGATCATTTGGTCGGGTTGGGGTAGAGTTTGAGCAGCAAATTGGCGTCCTTTTTGGACAGGCGGCGCGACGAGGCGAGCGTTGCCTCGGCAGTCAAGGCAGAAATATCCCCGCTCGAGATCAGTTTCAGTCGACGCTTCTCGTCCTTCAGCAAAAACACGCAAAAACACACACGAGTAAGACGTATACTTTGTCAACAACAACAATTTATCATTTAGCATAAACAATTTACACTTACACAATACTTCTTGACAAAGCCTTTTAATGTCGATTGTTTGCCAAATACCCGCTGTAACGGGATATCGGCACCATTTGTTTAAAACATCTGCTTCAACTGGCAAATATATGGCACATGGATAGATCACATACACATACGAACCATGTTTTGATGGTAGCATTCGTTGAGTTTGTCGGCGAACTGTTGACAGCTGCTCTGATCATACTCGCTTGATTTCCAGCACGTGAGCAGCGCTTGCATCTCGCTCAGACAAAACAAGCCTAGCGCACAAACGCACACACAAGTACACTTATCATCGTGATTGGCGAGTACAGTCGCGCTAAGCGACCAATATTAATTACATTATTACAACATTAATGTGTATGAAGCGAATTTGACGACATACATTCATCATTCAAGAACAGCTCACGAAAATGAGTGCGCTTAATTAAATAAGACACCCGCGCAAAATACACACAAATGTCAGGAATGGAAACTGACCTTTATCAGACCTGTCTCTGTGTTTCACTTCATCCTGTAGACCAATAGTTCTGATAGGCTTGAGAGGTACAGGTCCAATATGAGGACCTCTGGCGGTCTGCAATAGGCGATTTGTTCCACGCATCGTCACGTGTTCGTGGGAATAATCGATATTCCACAGTGACACGTACAAATATAGTAACGCAATTGAGGAGTGAGTAATACCGATCAGTCTAACGTATAGGAATTTATATGGGAAATCCTGATAAGCATAAGCACTTTGAAATTGAATTACAAAGGATAGATATGCAGAATACGATATCTAGAAATGATCAATATACGAAACTTTACTAGCACCAGAACAAAGATATATTACAGAAAATCACTGGTCCAAATAGACTAATACAAATAAAAATTCGCATATGCAACAAGATCGTCATTTACGCATCCTCAAGCGTAATATAAGACTTTGCAATATTGTAGCCTTATCAACTAAAATCAAACAGTATGTAGAGTCAATTACAAACGCATTCGGATAAATTCCTACTATTCACATTATTTTGGTTGTGTAACTCACATTAACTACAAAAGCGAGAATGTTGTGCCCTTCATTAATTAAATGTAAATTAATCACCGTATTTCCGGTATGTGTCCATAACAAAGGAACCGTTTGGCTTCTCAAGTGAACCCACTGTAAAACGAGGCCTAAACAAGATCGTAAACCTCGGCGAACACAACACAAAAACAACAAAACATTGGCACTTTCCATAGTATTTCGAACAGCAAACACAACTTCAGATTGGCAGGTCTCAGTAAGATTATTGGTTACAACTACACAAGGCAGACATACAGCGGTGTGATCGTGTGATTCCAGCCAAAACTAGACACACACACACAAGTTCAATTATTAAAACAGAACAACTACACAGGAATACCACCAGGGGCGTGGCGAAACACGCCTCTAGAAAATGCCCGTGTTCAGCCAGTTGTCCTCAACGATGTTAGGCTAGTTTCAGCGGAAACACAGCGTAGTAATCCGGGGCAAGAAGCGAATAAACGAATCAACGAAAAAATGCGAGCGCAAACTCAATGAGCGAAGGCCCAACTATTTTCAAACTCCATCTTCAACCATTTTCAAAACACACACACGCGCGCGCAAGAGAGAGCACCTACAACTGGCGTAACAATTCGACGAGGTGCAATTAGACCGCCCGTGACTTTAAGTACTCACAACATGTGACATGCACAGACACAGCAATACGGCGTGGTAAGAAGCGATATCGGCAAAAACAACCTCAGACACGCCACAATCCGCGCACACACACACACCAGCGAAACCAACGACAACAAACCAAAACAACAAACAAGCAAACATGAGACAAGATAAAAACAGCATCATCAATTCAAGCACGTGCACAAACACAAACACAAACACCGAAGATGAAACAAGATAACAGTTGGCGCAATAACATTTAAAAGATACAAACAAACACACACACACGCACGCACACATATTCACATATAAACACACACAATAATGCAGGACCAAACGCATGCCAGTGTTATTGCTTGCTACGCGCACACGCGACACACACAGACAGAGAAATATTTATTTTAGCTGCGTCAGCCCGCCTCACAGGCTGGTCACATTTGAACACGGTGGATATGAGCAGAAACATACACGCGCACATGCACACACCAGTTGATGCTAATACTGACTAGAAACCACAACATACAGTGCATATATAAATGAGAAACACACACACACACACACACACATACATACACACAGAGAGAAGCATGTTTGTATGTACATTGATGATCTGCTGTATATTACTGCATAATCTATATATTATCTATACATGAATACATGCTATTTGTTATATGCACAAGAATACATGCTATTTGAATATGGGATTTTTTTGTTGACAAAACACACACACACACACACATTAATCGATGAATGTGAAGAAACCGACGTGTATGCAGAGAGAAAACGCTGATAAATGGCAGATCACGAAATCAGAGACAGACAAAATTCGGGAAGCAACAGAGAGAGAGAGAGAGAGTTTGGGAGGCAGCAGAGGGAGATAGAAAGAGTTAGGGAGGAAGCAAAGAGAGAGAGAGAGAGAGATGGATGACCAGATATTACCGGCGTGAACACATCAAGGACCAGTGGTCTTCAAACGTGACCACAGTGTTGGCGTCGGCCGCGGAGGATACCGCGTCAAGAGAGAGCGTGGTCGCGCCTCCATTGGTCACCAGTGATGTTGCCGACTGTCCCGGCAGCCCGCCGTGCTCATGCAGCATATCAGCGACCATGTGATCTCCCGATATCGACACGTCCAGGGAGTCGTTGGACAGCGCCGAATCAGAGAGCAGAGGAGCCACGGGCGACACAGACAGAGGACGGCACAGCCCGAGCCCTCCGCCCGCTGGTGGGGTGGTGATGGAGGTGCCGGTTGACGAGGAGGAAGAGGAAGAGGAACGTAACTGCTGGTGTTCGTGCTTCTTCTGGTGCAGCACCATGTTGTTACGCCACCTAGCGGCATTCACACGAACCACAACAACAAACAGTAACGCTAGACCAGTGGTTTCCAAACTTTCCCAACCTTTGGTTAACCAATTTAGCATCCCATATTAAGCATGTTACCCCTTTGTTACTGTATACATGTTACTGTAAGCATTCACACACACACACACGCACGCGTGCACACACAACTATATATAACACGCCATATGAGCAATACAATATCCACACAATGCAAACAATGAACATAATTTGCTAAGTTAACATTAATCCCAATAGAAGGTACCGCAATGTTTTCTTGAATTTCAGAATTATTAACATTTTCCTGTCACCCCTACATTACCTCCGAAGAATTGCTAAATTACCCCCAAGGGGTAATTTACCCCCAGGTTGGGAACCACTGCGCTAGACGAACGACTTCATTGCCAATATTGTCATCAAAGTCGGCGTTCCAATCTAGAAACATTAACTCGCCTAATATAAGGACCTCAATTGTTAGAAAATAAAACCGTAATAAAATTGCACTTTGTCTTGCATCCTTTGGCGGAGTCTTGTCGCGGTTCTTGGCAGTTTGGGGGCAGAGTGGGGGAGTGACCCGCCTCTCTCTCTCTCTGTGTGTGTCTCTCTCTTTCTCTCTTTGTGTCTTTGTGTGTGTCTCTTTGTGTGTGTGTGTCATTCTTTGTGTGTGTGTGTGTGTCATTCTTTGTGTATGTGTGTGTGTGTCTCTTTGGGTGTGTGTGTCTCTCTCTTTGTGTATGTGTGTGTGTCTCTCTCTTTGTGTATATGTGTGTGTGTCTCTTCGTGTGTGTGTGTGTGCGCGTGTCTATATCTCTGTATGTGTGTGTATCAATCTATGTTTCTCTCTCTTTCTCTCTGTTTGTCTTTCTCTATGCCTCTGTCTGCCTCTCAGTCAGTCAGTCCGTGCATTTATACTAAATGCTCACCTGAACTCGCGCGAACACACCAGACAACGGTAGGGTTTCTCGTCGCGATGGATGCGCATGTGAGCCAGCAGGTTGGTGTTGCGCGCGAACGCCGTGCCGCACACGTGACAGACAAACGGCTTTTCGCCGGTGTGTGTACGCAAGTGCTCGACCAGCTGCACGCGGTCGAAAAACTCCTTGCGACAATGAGTGCACTTGTAGTCCTGTCAAAAACAACAACCACAACACACATGTCAGCGTGTGTTTGTGTGTCAGTGAGAGTGAGAGTGAGTGTGTGAGTTAGTGAGTGTAAGACAGATCATTAACCAGCTGCCGAGCGTGTGTGTGTGTATGTGTGTGTTTGTGTGTGCCTCTGTGTATGAGTGTGTGCCTGTGTGTATGAGTGTGTGTATGTGTGTATGAGTGTATGTTTGTGTGTGCCTGTGTGTATGAGTGTGTGCCTGTGTGTATGAGTGTATGTTTGTGTGTTTGTGTGTGCCTGTATGTATGAGTATGTGTGTATGTGTGCACGTATGTATGTGTGTGCACGTGTGTATGTGTGTTTGTATGCCTGTGTGCATGAGTGTGTGCCTGTGTGTATGAGTGTGTGCACGTGTGTTTGTATGTATGTGTGTGTGTGCCAGTATTTGTTGTGTGTATGAGTGTGTTTGTGTGTGTATGTGTGTGCCTGTGTGTATGAGTGTGTGTTTGTGTGTACGTGTGTGTTTGCGTGTGTGCACATGTGTGTGTGTGTGTTTGTGTGTGCCTGTGTGTATGAGTGTGTGTTTGTGTGTCTATATGTGTGTGTGTGTACTTTTAAACGCCGAAATGCCAGCATATTGACACCGAACACATACACTACAAATAATTACGCTGCTAGCTAATTAGAGAATAATGTAATATAAGAGAACACGATCAAATGAACAGCGTAAGAGATATGTGCAGAGCGGAAGAGCGGAGACAGACAGACAGAGGGTGTGAGGACGGCCTTCTAACTTTCTGTCCCGTATGCTGAGCCATATGTCGTTGCAACGAGCGCTTGGTGGACAGTACACGACCACATACGGAACACGTGAGTTCGCCAGCGTGTTGTAGCAGATGATTGGACAGCATGTTCTTCACTGGAAACTGGTCGCCACACTGATGACACGCATACGTCGTCTTGCCTGTGTGCATCTTGCAGTGGGCCATCAGTCGGTATTTGGCAGTGAATTGCTGGCCGCATTCGTCGCACGTGTACGAGGCATGAGGGCCGCGCGGCCGTCTTGTGCCACCGCCGCCGGCCGTGGAGGAAGAAGAGCTGACTGCGGCGGAGAAGGTCGAGGAAGAGACAGATGAGGCGCCGTCGTCGCAAGTGAACGACGTGGACAGTTCAGCGTCGGTCACGCAAAACTCGTCAATGGCCGAATCTGCACACGAAAAACACACACACAATTGGTGTGTTAAAATTGCGAGTTTAGCGTTGTTGCGAGTGGGAGTGCGAGTTTAGTTGAGAGTTAGGGTCGTTTTTGTGTCACAGTTTATTTTAGTTTGTTTAGTTTAGGGTCTTTTTGTGGAATTTTGAAAGGTTATCAGAGGATTTTGAAAGGTTATCCGAGGATTATGACAGCTGTAGTATGCGTGTGTGTGAGAGAGTCCTGGGGTCTTCGTGAAGTATGACCTCACGCGTGGTACTGTTGTTACAGGGGTGTTTTGAGCCGTAAAAGGCTGTGGAAATTGCTAGGATTTTGAATAATTTCCCGTTGAATCCAAACACACACCCACATATGAACAATGGGACGAAATAGTTGCTACACTATCGCTTTCACTCTAGTAGAAAATAGTGAAACATAGAAAGCGGGAGGTAAGAGAGATGCGTGCTGGTTTGTGTATCCGTGTGTTCGCGTGCAACAATTGAGCAGGAATGTTGCAGGAATGTTGAATCAAGTTCAATCAAATGGACTTGCAGGATGATACTTATGGTGGGCTAATATTAACGCTTAAATATGCCTGATGCAACATGTGCACGCAACCATAGTGAACACTAATAGCAGATATCAGCACACATCACAGATATAAAGTGCAAAATTGAGCAAATCACACTGGGAGAAAAACGGGCAGGTAGATCAGTGGACTCAGTGGTGTAGTTGTTAGCACACCCGCCTCACAAGCTGCAGGTCCGTGGTTCGAAACCCGGATGAGCAGAATTTCATTGGGCGAATTTTATAATCCAACAGCCCCTGTCCACCCAGCAGTAAATGATGGTACCAGATATCAGTCATGTGTTGTGTCATGCATTCTGGGGAGGTGGCCCTCTCTAATACGTCTTCCGTCCTTGTGGTGTCATAGCGTGGAGAGGGTTGGTTCTGCGGTGACAGCGAGCTGCACGGGACACACCTGTGTGTGTTCATAAGCTTCGACTTCTTCCCGTGTAGCAGCTATCAGTTAGGCCTTTAACCTTTAACCTTCCCAACCTTTCATAGTTTGCGGCACCCTTGGCAAGCCTTTCAAAAGTTCCCAGTACACATATAAGGAAATCCATATTTAAAATCTCCGTTGTTTTCATTATGTATATTTTTATTGCGCCATTTTGCCTCCGTGTAACAACAACATATACATAGATACATAATTTTCTTTACACTGATCCTGCTATTACAAAAACATTGTTATATAATACAAATATGCTATTTTTTTCCCTGAATTTTGGCGGCAGCCTCAAAAGATCCGCTTGCTGCCGCGGCACACCGACTGGCAATTACTGAGCTAGATATTCTTGAAACATGAGTCAAAAAATCACGTGGCTCTGTGTCGCACTGACCGCTGGTGGACAAATACAACGACGACTCGTCGATCAGGAACGAAGGCTGCTGCTGTTGTTGTTGTTGTGAGCCGAGCGTCTCGATCACGTCCAAGGAGACTGGCGACGACGAAGAGGTCAACGACCCGGCCAACGGCGAGGTCAATGACCTACGACCTGCGGCGTGCTCGGACAAAGCAGCGACGGATGACATGGATGGAGAAGAAGGCGTCACCAGGGTCACCCACAAATGATCGTCCTGAGACCGCTGCTGCTCCTGCATTGTGTGTGTGTGTACGTGTGTATGTGTGTGTGTGTGTACGTGTGTGTGTGTATGTGTGTGTATATGTGTGTATACGTGTATGTGTGTGTGTATATATGTGTGTGTGTGAGTGTACGTGTATGTGTGTATGTGTACGTGTATGTGCGTGTATATGTATATGTATGTGTATGTGTATATGTGTGTGTGTGTGTATGTGTGTGTATATATGTGTGTGTATGTGTGTGTGTATATGTGTGTGTATATATGGGTGTATATATGTGTGTGTATATGTGCGTGTATATGTATATGTGTGTGTGCGTGTATATGTGTGTGTGCGTGTATATGTGTGTATGTGTATATGTGTGTATATGTGTGTATGTGTGCATGTGTGTATGTATGTGTGTGTATGTATATGTGTGTATGTATGTGTGTGTATATGTGTGTGTATATGTATACGTGTATAAAGGCATACCATTGCAGTTTGAATTATTGTAAAAATAATTCGGAAAACTCATTTAAATGTATATAAAACATGTACGTATACACATATAGACACTTTTCCAACAATGATGAGCAACAGAGATTAAAAATAACAATATTCAAACGCTGAAAACACACACACACACACACACGTTTACACACACGTTTACATGCTCTAAGTCTTCAAAAAAGTAGAGCCAAAAAAGATATAAAGAAGTACAGTTTCCCTCAACGTAGTATAGATTTTTGGAATAGAATACCGCAAAATATAATAGGACAGCCAACAACAAGTAAATTCAAACACAATTATTATCTCTGGAAGGCAGGAGACACGAGTTTCTGACTCATTCCTGCGCGAACAACTCGGTAAGAACACAAGTGGACCTAGCCCGCCTGAATACTATAAGCTGAGCGTCTCGCCTTCAATAAACGGTCATTGACAAAAACACGCATGTACGCGCACGCGCACACATACGAACCTGACTGGAAGAGGAGGCGGGTGCAGTGTGCGTGTTTTTCTGCTTGACATCCGCCGTATCGTCCACGTCGGTCAGTTTGAGAATGATAATCTGCTGTTGAGGTTGAGAGCTGCCTGAGCGGTTCTTGTCTGCACCGCCGCCGCCGCTGCAGTCCACGTACTTCTGGATGACGCTCTCCAGGGACGCACCGCTCGCCGCCTCCACCTTGACCAACTGTTACAGCATGCCAGTGTGCGAAATTACGCGTGTGAGCGTAGTATCAGCAACAACACTACTGGCCCCGTGTGATTGTGATTAAGATATATTTAATTGTGACTAAGATATATTTGATTGTGATTGTGACTAAGATATATTTGATTGTGATTGATTTGATTGTGATTGTGACCAAAATATATTTTATTGTGATTGTGGTTCGATTGTGATTGTGACTAAGATATATTTTATTGTGATTGTGGTTCGATTGTGATTATGACTGATATATATTTGATTGTGATTGATTTGATTGTGACTAAGATATATTTTATTGTGATTGTGATTCGATTGTGATTGTGACTAAGATATATTTGATTGTGATTGTGATTAGATTGTGATTGTGACTAATATATATTTGATTGTGATTGTGGTTCGATTGTGATTGTGACTAATATATATTTTATTGTGATTGTGGTTCGATTGTGATTGTGACTAAGATATATTTGATTGTGATTGTGATTCGATTGTGATTGTGACTAAGATATATTTGATTGTGATTGTGATTCGATTGTGATTGTGACTAAGATATATTTTATTGTGATTGTGACTAAGATACATTTGATTGTGATTGTGACTAAGATACATTTGATTGTGATTGTGATTCGATTGTGATTGTGATTCGATTGTGATTGTGACTAAGATATATTTTATTGTGATTGTGGTTCGATTGTGATTGTGACTAATATATATTTTATTGTGATTGTGGTTCGATTGTGATTGTGACTAATATATATTTGAGTGTGATTGTGGTTCGATTGTGATTGTGACTAAGATATATTTGATTGTGATTGTGATTCGATTGTGATTGTGACTAAGATATATTTTATTGTGATTGTGGTTCGATTGTGATTGTGACTAATATATATTTGATTGTGATTGTGGTTCGATTGTGATTGTGACTAAGATATATTTGATTGTGATTGTGATTCGATTGTGATTGTGACTAAGATATATTTGATTGTGATTGTGACTAAGATACATTTGATTGTGATTGTGACTAAGATATATTTGATTGTGATTGTGATTGTGGTTCGATTGTGATTGTGACTAAGATATATTTGATTGTGATTGATTTGATTGTGAGTATGCCTGATTCGATAATAATGATGATTGATCTGATTATGATTGCATTACTTGGTTGTGATTATGATCGATTCTGGTGTAATTATAATTCACTTGATTGCGATTATGATTATGGTTGATTTGATTGTAATTACGACTTGTATATAGGCAGGATGTCAAACAGACACGGGACGTAACAAACAATGGCCACAATACAACTGGCAATTAACGTTCAAAATCACTTGTCAATCACTCAAAAGAATGCAGAACTTTGACAGCTAAATTTCCACACTGAAACTACGAAATGACGCGCATGCCTTGAACGTTGGCAGTGACTTGGCAGCGCTACACGTGGACGTCGCAGCATCTGGCAACTTTGAGCTCTCATCGGTCGTTTGCGCGACAGTCAACGAAGACGACGACATGACGTCATCAGCAGCTGTGCAGAGAGGTGCGTCGGAAATGTCGCACGAGCTGTACAGCTCGGCCATTGTCCGACTATCCCCTCGGGCGAGTTGGTCACGCGGCTGACACATGGGACGTGAGAGCCTCGTTGCTATTACGCAAACAAATAATACAGCATGATTACACCTTGTATTCACTAGCACAGTGGCTCTTAACCTTTTTTCAGTGTTTGCATCCTAGTTTAAATCAGCAGTCAATTTTCGCACCCCCTGTATACTATGGATAGCTAAATGAAGAAATATAAACACAAACGACGCAATAACAAAACTTTGCAAGAGGATTAAGCAAAATGTTTTTCCGTGGACAAACCTAAAACATGGGCAAACCATATTTTCCCTATTTTTTACAAGAATCCTCAAACCCCTTAGGTACCAGGCTCTCACCCCGGTTAAGAAACCCTGCAATATCACCTTGCATTCGCTGATAAACATATTTGTACGAGGCTTAAAGCGAGTCTTAATTGTGTGTTAATTGCAGTCGCATATATCCGCCTGAGAATGTGCAGCAGTGGCAAGTCACTTGACATGCACTAGAGATCGATAAAGCAACTGGGTGTATCACTACTATGGTGAATACCTCATGGGGGTAGACAGGTTTTACTGCAAGCTGGAAGACCCGAAACAGGAGATATATCAGACATCAATAACAACGATGCCCACATGATTATAATACTAGCAAACTCATTAAATATTGCATTCGGGCTAAAATATTAGCAGGCGCATCGGAGATTCAAATAACCCTCTGATCAATGGCGCAACGGGCTTCATTCGTTGCAAGGACAACTTTGCAACCATGGAAATTGCATATTGCAAGTGATATAAAATGCAATTCTGAGTTATCCTTTGAAAGAATTGTTAAAACATCCAATCAGCATGTCAGGCACACCCTAAGGTCAGAGCAAACTCACAACATTACTGGTGGCGTCAACCTCAAAGTTGAGAAAAACTCCGCCACGAATATCCGCAGTATTTCATTGGAAAGTCTGGCCAGTGCCAGGCTGCCAGATTGCTTGGCAGCATTGTCCGAAGTAACGGCGCTGATGAGACACTTAATCGGCTGCTGTTGTTTTGTGTGTTCTGCTTGCGCTTTTTCTTTGGTTTTGTTTCTTTGCGAGGTAGCTGGTGATGTTGAGTATTGCTGATAGTGAAAATTTTAGGCTACCAACTGGTTTCTTGAGTTGTAAGTTTCCTGTGTTTGTATCGAGATTGTACGAATCACAATTATTGTACTGCTTGTTTCAGTGGCATTGTGTTGGCTGTATTGTTATGTTTGATCAGAATGCTGGTCGTATGAGAGGTTCACGATTGTATCGGCAACTCATTCGCGTTGGTAACTCGTGTAAGACTATTATACGTTAAGTGATCAGCTATAAATATCTCCATTCATATACGCTCATGATAGATTCTGGCCCAGTGATAAACACTGAGCTTCCTATTATGTTTTCAGAAAAATCAGCCGCAGCAGGGCCAATTAATATTATCGCTTCGTTTATGTCTGACCTGGACTACAAGACTCTGCTGAGGCTATGAGCGGCTTCAATGATAACTTTTCAGAGGCCGCCGCTCGTTCTCTCGACAGCGACCAGTTTGACCTCTACTCAAACTGGCGCCAGTCTCTTCAACAACAACAACAACAGCAACAACAACAGCTGCTCCACCATGCTTCGCCCGTTGTTCACAACATGGCTGCTGCAAGTTCTGTGTGTGCAGCTGCTCGCAACGATGCCAGATTACGTCGTAGTTTTTCAGCGTTGGATGCGCCAGAAGTGGGCGCCGGCTGGCCGGTGCACCTCTCGACTGCGGCGCCAGTCGCTTTCAGTGCGGCCGCCTCGCAAAATTCACAAAACTCACTTCCCGGGGCATTCACGATGGCGCAGCTCCCTTCATCGCTGGCTCCTGCAGAACCACATGGATCGTCATCTTACAGATGCTTGGCGTCTCCGCCACACCCCGGCCTTACCAGCACTGCCGATTTGACTGACTTGTACCGCTGCTTGCCTCCGCCACCGCTGCCCCCTTCCTTCTCTCCGGCCGTCGCCCAGCACCCTGCTCAGCCACCGCCTCCGCACGCCATGTCTCATGCTTCCTACAGTGGATTGGATCAACAGCGACAGACTTACTGCCCGCAGATTGCTGCTGCCGGCCGCTTGTTTGTCGATGAGTCGTTGACGTCTTGTGCGGTCACTGATCCACTAGCAGCCACCTATGTGAGTCCTCCAATTGTGCACGACCAGGTGGCTCTTGCTGACTCGTCGTCGGCTCAAACTTCCAACAGCTGCTTCGGCACGACTTCGTGGCTCAATCTGACTGACACTGACGCCCCCTCATCGGCCACTGTTGAAACTAACGGAGCCACGAGCGCCGTCGTCGGTGATTCCCCGTCGTTTTTGCGCTCACTGCTCGTCGAGGCGCCGGCACTCACCGACCTGCCGTTGTCCAGTCTGCGAGCGAGCCACCGCAGCGACTCAGCTGCTCAGCTGGCTCAGTGTGAGCGCCGCGCTCCGTCGGCCGACCATGTTGCGTGTGAAGCCGACAACAACTCCACTGCCACGCAACCAACCGCCATTGACACAGCACGCGACGCACCTCAGTGTGTCGGTGAGGTTGACAGTACAGCAGCTGCCAGTTGTGCGCGTGAGACTTCATCAAACAAGAACTCTATCATCGTCGCCGAAACAGGCACGCCATCTGTGTGCCGGCCCAGTTACTCGTCAATCCTGTCTCGCTGTCCAACTGCCAGCGGTGTTGTCTCGGTCAAGCCGGTCGTGCCAGCGCCGGTGAGCGCTGTGGTGGCCGGTGCGTCGCCGCAGATCAACGGTTCATCGTCACGGCGTCGTCAGCAGACCAGAAGACGCAAGAGCACCTTGTCCACCCCAGTCTGCGACAGTCCGGTCGTGAAGTGCGGAGATGCGGCGGAGGTTGTGTCCGGAGTAGCGGCCGGACAGGAGGCGGGAGTGGCCGCTGATCATACGGATCGCTCCGGATCGCTGCAGACGATCTCGCTCGCAACAACATCAACATCATCGGCTGCGCAAGATCACGCCAGTTCAGCTTCGGCAGCAGTCACAAATAAGCCGACCAAAAAATCGACCAGAAAAACCAAAACAAAACGTGAGTTCGCACCGAATTGTGTAAGCGTTTTTCTATGAGTCATCACAGTTTTTGTTTTAAAATCAAATGTTCATGTGTGTGTGTGTGTATGTGTGTGTGTTACAGCGGGTGGTGCCCTCTATGCGGCCGAGACGCTCAACAACGATCCGGAGCGCGCTGTTCCAGCACAGCCGCGACCGCCCATCACCATCAACAATAACCTGGGAACCACTCCAACATCCTCCTCGCAGCAACCTCCTCTTCCTCCTGCTACTAATTCCTCCTTGTCGACTGTGACTGCAGACTCGACTGTGTGCAAGACAGGCTCGTCTCACAGGTCGGCACGTGCTGTTACCGCTGCTGCTGGGGGCGACGGCGGGGGCCAGACAGCCAGACAGACGACCGGGCCAGACTCAGCAGTGGCAGCGAGCGGCAGAGTGGCGGGCACAGTGGCTGGTGCGAGAAAACGAGACGTCAACGTGGGCAGGCAAAAGAACTGCTCCTCCAGCTCCGCGGGCGCCGCTCATAAAAGCATCGGTCGGTTGAAATGCAGGGGTGCTACGTCACATTTCACACCCACAACTTCATTATCAACGTCTTGTGTATTGACGTCTCTAATGCTGCTCTGGCTAAACATAGACGCACTGACACACACACACACACATGCACTCATAGAGACACGGATTATTCGCCTCGCTCAATTAGTTAGTTAATGTAGAACGCCAGTAATTGAGGTTGTTGTTTTTAATAAAATGAAATGTATGTATTAATAATTCACAGAGTTAATACAAGATAATATAAGATATATTAATAATGAATGCTGTTTTGTTGATTATTCGTGTTTACATTGTTTTTCTAGTTGATGATGCTCTGCAGGTTTAGTTGGCTGAATAAGGCTGATAAGATGTTGATGATGTTGCTTATCGCTGACAGTCACGGATTCTTGCATCAAGCCGGACAACCAGACATTATCGCAGTGTCGCACTCCTTCATCATCGCATGCCTCAGCGCCGTCAACCACCAACAACTTCAGCCACACATCTCTATCATCCACCGGCCAGCATGACAAACTCAGTTCGTACAGATCGCGCTGCATGCGTGGCGCCTCGTCGGCAGCTGGCACTGGTGGCGTGTGGCCGCGCCTGGTGGCCGCCACCACTCGCGCCACCACACTCGTTGTCTCTCACACGCTGCCCAGTTGTCGTCTGGCGGTGCAGCTGCTTTTGTGGCTCGTGCAACTGGTGTCGGACGTGCTGCTCATGTCCTCCCGGCTGGTGGCCGCTCTGCTGCATCAGCTCGTCATTTATCTGTGTCATCAGGTGCCGCTCTGTCTTCTGCCCTGCTCTGCCCGATCTATTTATCTGTCCCTCTCTCTGCTGTGTGGGCTTCATTGTCACGATACATACGCGCGTTGTATCGTGAATGAAATGTATGTGTGTGTGTAAAGTAAAGTAGATTATATATATATATATACGAGGGGTGTATGAAAAGTTTTAAGCATCGCATATATGGAGTTTTGGTGTATAGCCAAATTTATGTTTCCATAAAAGTACAGCCAATGCTGAGTGTGAGTGCCAATTTTTAAGGTTCTAACATATTTTATCTATTTTTTGCAGATTTTTTAATAGACAAGAGTCAAGGATTTTGTAAAAAATCGAGGAAACCGAGTACTGTGCAGTCATTAAGTACCTGCATTTGAAAGGCATGACTTCCTCAGAAATTCATGAATACATGGTAGACATATTGGCAGAGAGTGCCGCTTATTATGCAACAATCACACGTTGGGTCAGAGAATTCAAGCGTGGCAGGGACAGTGTTGAAGATGACCCAAGGTCAGGAAGACCTCCAACTGCAACAACCAAGGACAACCTTGACCTTGCTCTGCAAATGGTCATGCAAGATCGTCGTCCATCATGTCTTCAGATAGCAGAGAGGCTTGGGGTATCCCTTGAAAGAGCTGACACAAATCTGACCAAAGACCTGAAATTGTCAAAGGTTTCTGCAAGGTGGGTCCCCGTCTTTTGACGCCTAAGCAGAAGCGCACCAGGTGCACCATGTCCAAGAACAATCTTCAGCTGTTTGAAGCTGACGAAGAGAACTTTTTAGCTCGTTTCATTACTATGGACGAAAGCTGGGTTGACCATTATCAACCGGAAAGAAAAAAACAATCAAAACAATGGAAGCACACGTCATCTCCGACCCCCAAAAAAGCCAAGGTCATTCCTTCAGCCGGCAAGGTCATGGCCTCCGTTTTCTGAGGTTCGCAGGGAGTCATTCTTATCGAATACCTTCAAAAGAGTCAAACAGTAACTAGACAGTATTATTATGGACAACTAAGGCGCTTACGGGAAGCAATCAAGGAAAAAAGGCCAGGAATGTTGACAAAAGGGGTTCTGTTCCACCAGGACAATGCTCCAGCCCACAACTCAGTGGTTGCCATGACAATAATTCATGACTGTGGATTCAATCTTTCCCTTATTTGCCAGACCTGGCCCCCTCCGACTTCCACCTGTTCCCACAACTGAAAAAAGCCCTGGCTGGTCGCCATTTTCGCAGTGATGATGACGTCATAACTACAGTTGAGTAGTTCCTGGGGTCCCAGATAAAATTGCTCATTTTCACTGGGATAAAAGCGCCGCTGTACCGCAGGAACAAGTGCTCAACCCTTGAGGGAGACTACGTTGAAAAATAAATCATCAAAAATCTCCAAGCCCTACTAGTTTTTATGATGCTTAAAACTTTTATTTGCTTAACTCGTATATTGTAGATCTGTGAAAATTCTCGTTGAGGCTTTTCAGTGCAATAGACTCAAACACTCAAACATGCACTTGTAAACACACACTCACACACACACACACACACACTCACACACACACACACACACACACACACAACTGAAGCACCTGATAGTACACACACTGATGTGTGTGTGTTCAGACGCATCAGTTGTGCGTGTGTATTGTTGAGTGGACGTATTGTGCGTGTGGCTGGCTGTACTCGCGGGTTTCTTCGTCGTCATCATCGCGTTCAACATCAAGTAGCAGCGGTGCCACTCATCTGGCGGCCAACATCAGTGTGCCTTCAACCGGCGAGGAGGCCATGAAGCGACTGCTGGCGTGTCGAGGTCATGACCCTTACAGGTCAGGCTGCTGCAGTTGACCTCAATTGACATTTGATTTTTATTTGCCTCATTTTCATTTACTCCACTAATCTTTCTCTCTTTCTCTTTGTGTCAGTGCTATCTCTCGTTGACCTACCACCTCAACAATTCAAGGATTGATAATTCCGCACACACACACACACAGATATACACACACATTCATATTTGAGACGTGTACATGGTCAATCATGTTCTATGTGACTTTTAATTTCTGTGATTTTGTGCAATTAACGCTGATTTTGTCACGGTTTATTCACCGTTCATTCTTGCTTAATTTTCACATCTTGTTGGCGTGGTTGGCGCTGGTGTGTGGCAGTGTGTTGGGTGTGACGAGCGACTGTTCCGACGCCGAGCTGCGGCGTTTGTATCGACGACAAGCACTGCTCGTTCATCCAGACAAGAGTCGCACGCCGGGCGCCGAGGAGGCGTTCAAAATTCTCCAGCGAGCGTTCGATATGGTTGGCGAGCCGGTGTGTTTGCGTTCCACTTTCATTCACACACACACACACACACCCACACACACATATAGTTTATCTAGTTTATTAAAACGTTTATAATTCGCAGTTCACACATTAAAAGTGACGATTACACACGTTATTTTTTCTGTTTTTTTGCTTTCTCATTCAACAGCCTTTCATAAAGAGAGGGCTGAGTTAATTTTGCGCGCACACTTGTCTACAGCCGACTGATTTTCCTGTTTCAATTTTAATTTCATTGGACAAACACACACACACATGTTATTAGCCAGTTTCTTTTTCCGGTTGATATTTCATTTACACATTCTTATTTTGTGTGTGTGTGTGTGTGTGTGGGCGGCAATTAGGAGCGACGTGCGGCATTTGATGCGCAGCTGGCCAAGAACGAGGCGCACGCCGCCTACCGCCAGTACACCAGCGAAATGATGACGCGACTGCGCGAGAAAATCGAGGAGTCGCAGAATACAATCAGGTTTGTGTGTGTATGTTAGAGGTTAAATGCCTAAGTGGCAGCTGCTACACGGGAAGAAGCCGAAGCTTATAACCACACAGGCGTGCCCCGTGCAGCTCGCTGCCACCGCAGAACCGACCCTCTCCACGCTATGGCGCCACAAGGACGTAAGACGTATTAGAGAGGGCCACCTCCCCAGAATGCATGACACAACACATGACTGATATCTGGTACCATCATTTACTGCTGGGTGGACAGGGGCTGTGGGATTGTAGAATTCGCCCAATGAAATTCTGCTCCGCCGGGTTTGTGTGTGTGTGGTTTTGTATGTGTATGTGTGTGTGTGGCAAATTTCGGCTTAGATCAGGCAAATAGTTTGCGTTTCTGCATGTAACCAGCTAAAAATTGTTGCCAGTTGGCTAGTTTTTGGCTGGTTGATTTGTGACACAGAACGAACGTCTCGAACGATATCCATCACCTAATATGCGCGTGATTTTGAAGTGTTTTCAGCAGCGGCGGTCATTGGCACTCACTCGCTCGCAGTATAAGATCTGGTGTGGTTTTATGCATACTGTAGAAGTAGAAGCCAATTTTAAGAAAACAAAACTATGTATTGAAAGACAGGCGCGCGTGGGACAGCGATGTCCCACGCGCGCCTACAAGACCACACCACTCAACGCCCACGCACACACACATCCTCACATCTCACAACACGACACCCGATCACCGCCACATCACACCTTGTACGCTGCAAACGCTGCACTGTGCAAACACACACACTCGCACACAAACATACGCAGAACACCAAGCCACCAAATTAAATACAAGCATAAGCCCACACACAGCGAAAACATCTAACTACACATATTCGGCTCTTTCTCAATGTGTGTGTGTGTGTGTGTGTGTGTGCAGATGCAACAATTGCAACGGGAGGCATCGGCGCTACAAGACCACACGTCCCTGCTACGCGGCCCGCTTGTGTAGCTCGTGTCGTATTTGTCACGCCGCCAGGGAGGTGCGTCGGTGTTTGTCTCTTATTTCACGCTTGGCTCTTACTCAGTGCTTTGTGTGTTGTTGTTAGCTGTGTTCTCTGGGCTTGCCAAGACGGTGCTTTATATTTGTGACATACACACACACACACACACACACACACACACACACTCACTCATCTAGTTGCAAGGTTCACGAGATGAGGTGGTCTTCAATTGTCCCCTGTACAATTGAAAGTAGTCCCTTCTCTTCTCTCAGTTTCATCTCACGTTTTATCGTAAATTAATTATCCCATTCTTACTACAAACCACTCGATGTGTATGTGTGTTTGCGTGTGTGTGTGCGACCAGGGCGACATCTGGGCGGAGCGTGTGTGGTGGCGCTTGTGGTGGCGCTACTACGCCTGCATGGACGGCGCCGTGTACGATGTGAGCGCGTGGGCTCGCTGTCAATCGGCGCATTTGTATCAGCTACGCGCAAACAGTCACGCCGTGCAGTACCGCATCGTGTCGGGCGTGAAGAACCATCATCACAATCATCATAATCATCGTAACAAAGAAACAGCCGCCGGCGCTGAAGAAGATGGGTGTGTTGTTTATTTTATTTATATAAACCACGTTTTTCCACATGCGGCGTGAAATGAAACGAATGCGGCATTTCATTAGCACTTTCATTAAGCATTCAACATTGGTACGCAAGACAAGATAATCGTATTCGTGTTTCAGTTTGTCTCTCCTTGAATGGCTTCATTTATTTCATTCACGCGCTCCGGAAGACCATTGTGAACCATGCGGATAACAGGAGACAAGATCGGACATCTACGCATCTCTCGTCTGATATCTTTCACCATCACCGAATACAATGAAGCCAATTGTCCTAGAAGATTAGCGCAAGCTTATTCCACTGCTGATGCCTTTTGAATTGCGCCCTGGAAAACGCGACAACCAATCCGCCACTGACACTTTTGTTCTGATCTTATTCGTATGTTTCTATGTGTGTGTGTGTGTAAAAATAGGGCTAAAAAGCATTACCAGTGCATATGTTATGACACGTCACTGCTCGCCATTAAACTCCCATATGCGCTATGATGTGTTTTATTCTAATGTTATTGTATTATTCATGTTATTAGATTTGCTTGTTTTCATTGTGCATGCACTAATGTTTCATTCATTGAGAGTGTGATTGAGGTGCGTTTTGTCCTGTATTGAGCTTCATATGTATATGATTGTATGTGGGTGTGCACTTGTATGTATGTGTGCATATGTACATGCATACATGAGTATGTTCATGTAGGCATATAAATGTGTGTGTGTGGGTGTGTGTTGCGCTTTTGAGAATATGTGAAAGTATTGTAAAGGCGCATTATAAATGTTCAATAAATGAAAAAATGTGTGTGTGTGTGTGTGTGTGTAGATTGACGGCCGATCTGGACGACTTGATGGACAGTTTCGGCAGCGGCGGTGGTGGCGGTGCATCACGCCATTCTGCACGAGCGAGTCACTCACACGCGGCGGGCGGACGCAGACACAAAACCAGTCGCCGTCATCACCGACCTCACTAACCAACTCCATCCCTCTTTCCCCGGCATGCCACTCTTCCTCACACCCACTGTCCTCAGTTTTACCCATTCGCTTTTCACTTTGTCTTCGATTTTGCTCTTCTCTTCCCGGGCGCTGCACTACGCCTTCGGGCCGATTCTGTTAAGTTGTGTTGTGCATCTAGCCGTCGTATGAGCGTGTGTGTGTGTGTCTTATGACATCTCAGGTTAAGCCATTGTTCGTGGTCTGTCAATGATTCAGGCCCAGTCCCTCTCTTTTGTCTGATTCGTTCAGTTTCCGATATTATGCGACATCACGTATTCTCGATGGCCGTCAAAATGGAAGATAATCAATTTGTGAACGTTATGGGAGTGTGACAGAAATGGTATTCTCGTGGTATTATGCCCTGCTTCTTATATTTGATTTATTTCAGCCCGGTTTTTGGCTGTAGTATTTTCCCTATGTGCGATAAGATATTTGTTTTTTGTTTTTTTATTGTTAGTTTTACACCACGCATTGTTGATTTTTGGTAGTTTGTTGATTTTGTCTCAAACACTCTTCCTGTTGTGTCTGGTTTGAATTGGCGTGGTGTGGTTTGTTTTAGATTGTGTTTCTAGTATGACAGTGTGAGCGGCGTCGCTTTTTATCTCCATGACTTTGTATTTCCTGACTGACGTTTTAACTTGATTGGCTGTTGGCATCATGACGTCATGAGATGGCCCCGCCCTAGCACACAATGTCGTCGTCTGATTGGTTAAAATATGTGACGTCACACGGCAATTTCGCTCGATGTTTTCGTTGGTTTTCACTAGCTGTGTCTCTTGTCTGTCTTCACAAACTCACTCAGGCCAAACGTATTGCCAACGCTGTAGCGTATTAAATGCGAGTGTATTAATTCGTTTAGCACGTTCAGACGGAGGACCAGCGAATCTTGCAATTTGAGCTCACGTGACGTGTGTGGTGTGGCTCTTCTCTGATTTCCGAGGTCATCTGTTAATATGGCACCTGTTGAATGCTTGCGGACGTGTATTTTTCTATTGACCACAGATGTCAGTGTGTCAGTTTCGACTTTTAACCTATTGTAATGTGAGCTAAAATCTACAACACTGGTTACCTATGGATTCAAATCTCTGCGGATACAAATAAATGAATCGTACGCTGTGTTATTTCGTTGCTTAGCAACCGAGCACTGAAATAAACCATAGCCAAGGAGCAGTGGCGGCGCTAGAATTTTTACGGTGGGGCTAAGAAAAACGTGGGCTGGGGGCACATTTTTGTGAAGCTTCAGCCCTCCAAGCCCGGGAAATAATTCAGAACACACGACAAACATACACACATTCAAAAGAGACAAAAGCAAGGGTTCGGTAAAATATATTTAGCCCGGGTAACTCCGGTGAATAATGCACAAAACCTTGATATATTATTGAAGTATTTGATGAAGCGTTTGCACGTGTAGACATTGCATCAAATTAGCCTCGCCAATTTCAATACAGCGAAAAATAATCTCTCACACACACACGCATACAAACACGCGGGTGCTGTCTACACACAGCACAGAAACAGAAGAATTCGTTGTTGTTGAGTGCACAGTGAAAGCAGCTCAAATAACGCATTACTAGCCACATATTGGCGGACAAACATAAGTAACACACACACACACACACACATTGCAGACAATTGCAATCGATAAAAACCCAATGCATTGATCATCACAAGCGCTCAATAAAAATGGGTAGTGTGTGTGTGTGTGTGTATGTGTGTGTCTGTGTGTGTGGAGGGGGTGAAAATACTGCTGAACTCACATAAGTGTAAAAGCAAACGTCAATTAATAATCTACAAAAAATACTGTACACACACACATGCACACGCTTGTGCAGGATAAAACGGTCAATATCTACAGAAAGCGTAAAATATCGCACACAGAAAAGCAATGACTTTATGAAGTAAGTATTAATCGAATGTCGTACATCAACAATCACAATCCAATCTCGCTCATCAACATACATACATACACACGCGAAATCTAGCAAGACAGTCGAGTATTATGCAAACCCATTCGTTGTAAGAACTTCCATGAAGAAGAATACTTGGCAAAACAGTTCAAATATCAATAAAACGCACGTTTTTCCCAACAATAAAAACCGATTGCGAAATTATTATCGATAAATCACGCGCAATAACTCTCAGACGTCTTCGTGCGGACAAAATAAAATTAGAACTGCAAATGCAACTTGACATGCATTAATCAAGACAAAATATATATCCATACACATATTATTCAACATGCATGCGAAAGTGTATAATATGCGCATGTTATGATTAATCCACACAATCCTCTTGATATATTCCCATAGAAATAGAAAAAGCAATGAAACCTATAGTGAACTAAAGTACATAGAGGACCACAAAATAATATCGACATTTTGCGCGTGTGTGGCAAGCATTGTGTGTGTGTGTGTGTGTGTGTGTGTGTGTGTGTGTGTGTGTGTGTGTGTGTGTGTGTGTGTGTGTGTGTGTGTGTGTGTATTGGTCTGTTCACACAACAGATTCAGTTTCGTTGTTGTTGTTGTTGAGGTTTGTTGTTTGTGATGCAGATGATGACGTCATACATGTGGACTGTGACGTCATCGCACGATTGTCGTTCAACTCAGGCACGCCATCCACAAGCATTCTATACACACACACACACACACACACACACACACACACACACACACACACACACACACACACACACACACACATACAAGCATTGATATCTGAGAGCTTCAAGTTACTTGATAGTAATTTTGTATGCACGTGGTTGCGTATCTGTCTGCACCTCCACAAAACACAGACAGACACACACACACATTACATTACATTAAGACATTTATACACACGCACACACACACACATACATATTGAATTAGATAGCAAAGCCGACATACAGCACAGAAGACAACACAGCAGACAACACATTAGGACAACACAGCAGGCATACAACGACATACACTCAGATTGACAAATCACAACACAATCACGACACACAAATACAAACCAGAAAACACAACATATCAGACACACACACACACACAGACAGACAGACAGACAGACCTACCGTTGTTTGTGCTGGTTGATGGAGCGACGCAGATGAGACACTTGTTGCGCTACGGATGCCAGTCTTGCGTCATCAACGTCGTCGACATCGGCCGTATTAACACCACGACCACAGTCAGCTGTTTATTGTGTACAAACACAAATACACACACACACACACACACACACAAATGAGCACACAAATGAGCACACATACACACACACATAGATGAGCACACACACACACACATACACACACACATAGATGAGCACACACACACACACATACATGATCACATATACATACATGAGCACAAATACACATACATGAGCACACACACACACACATACATGAGCACACACATATATACATGAGCACACACACATATACATGAGCACACATACACATACATGAGCACACACACACACATACATGAGCACACACATATATACATGAGCACAAATACACATACATGAGCACAAACACACACACACACACATACGTGAGCACACACACATACATAAATACACACACGCTATCAATACCAATAACAATGTTTTCATTGTGAAATGTTTATTATTATTATTATTATTATTATTGTACAGTTGAGGTTGTTTGACATAAAAGTGAGAATACAAGACAGCAACACGTAGACACACACAATATCAATGTGTCACTCACGTCGTGTGACAGGGACGGCTGATGAAACTGCCGTCGCCGTTGGCTGACAGCTGAGTCTAGCGTGCAGCTGTTCCGTGTTGAGCAGCTGCAGCTGAAGTTCGACCAGCTGCAGCTGTTGAGTCAGCTGGCTGGCGTGGCGGGATAGCTGGAACCAGCGACACATCAGCGCCGGCTCGTCCTCCTCCTGCTGGCTGCTTTTGATGTTCTTGTTGTTTTTGTTGTTGTTGTGTAGTGTGGGAGTGTTGCTGCCGCCGCCGGCCACCGCAGTATGGACACCAGGCGTGTCTTGTTATACAAACACACACACACACACACACACACACACACACACACACACACACACACACACACACACACACAAGGATTTGATAGGAAAGATTAGCCCAGGAGATATCGGTTTAGTAAGCAAGAAGGGAAGTAGAAGGGGTCATGAACAACGATTTTAAGGGAACCACGCTGTTTAAAAGACACATCTTCAGTGTTGGATGTGTAGATCATTGGAATAATCTACCTGAGGAAATTGTGATATCATACAACATAACGATATTGAAAAATAGACTGGACAAGAGATGAGAATACGAAGCAGCACAGTCTGAACTCAGCTCATTGTCTGCAAGAATACAACTAACTGAATACAACAAGGTGAATACACATGTACAAACACACATACACACACAGGTATTTATAAACAGAATACACATACCTACACACACGCTAGCAGGAATGCAAGCGACACACACACACACATACACTGACACACACACACACACACACACACACACACACACACACACACACACACACACACACACAGTCCAAAAACGATAAACGTCACCTACTACAGAAACAAAAAAAGCATTGGCATAACACCCAGACAGAAACAAGAAACACCCACACAGAAACAAGAAACTCTGGTATATAAACACGCAAAACCAAAAACATTGAGACAAGAGACACCTCCACAGAAACCAAAAACACTAAGACAAGGAACACCTCCACAGAAACCAGAAACACTGGCATACAAACACACACTAGAAACACTAGAAACCAGAAACACACTGGCATATAAACACACACTAGAAACACTAGAAACACCAGAAACACACTGGCACGAGACGTCTCACCGTCGCCTCTGAGACTGCGTTCGACAGCTGCAGATCGCTCGTTAAGCTGTTGGCGCTGAACATTGAGTGCAACCAGCTGCTGTTGAAGCTGCTGGCGTCGCTGTTGATAGCTGTGCTCGCTGGCCATCAGCAGCTGTTGGTGATGATGTTGTTCCTCAGACTGTCTGGCCGAACAACCCCGACCGCCTGAGGAAAGACACGGCACCGACCGGGTTATTTCACAGGTCTGTGGTGGATTTGATGTTGTGTTGGTGTCTGAGTTGTGTGTGTGATGTGTGTGATGTTGTGTGGTGCTGAATTGCAATCTGGACATAGGTGTCATCGATTGAGTCATCCAACCATTTCTGATATGACAGAAGGTTAGAATGATGACCGCATCTCAACCTGGCCAGATGCACCTTGTTTTCACCTTGTTGTTGATGTTGAACAACACAGGTATTCGGCGAGATCTTAGTGTGGACGTTTTTGCCGTTCAGTGAGGATACGGCCGATGTTTGTGCCTCATGCGTGACTTGATGTGGAGGCGGAGGTGGTGGCGGTGGAGGAGAGAGCAGAGGAGCAAGACGCGAGGCAGAGCGGCGTCGCGGATGCTGGTGAGAGCGCGTCACACGACTCAGCACAAGATCGCGCACCAGACATCCCTGCTGCTGGGAGGGGCTGCGTGTCATAGAGCAGGACTGAGGCGAGGTGGCGGCCGGGAATGTGGCGGCTAGATCTGTGCGGCATCGGCGCAGAGGAAGCAACAATACGCCGCTGCCGGGACCACCGTTGGCAGCCGGCCGAACATTGGCAGTAGAAGTGACCGGCGTTTGGCTGGTGTTGTTGGTGCGAGCGGCTTCCGACGAGTTTGAGAGTACGGCCACGTTTGAGAGTCGATTGGTGCGACGATCGGGCGCCGAAATCGGCCGAATTAGCTCGTGAGTGGCGCCCGACGACGGAGTTCTCGACGAGGGCGATGAAGGAGACGATGAGGAGCATGGAGACACGGGCACCGATGTCGCAGGGGATGGCGCGAGACGACCGGCATGCCGGGCCTGACTGATCCCACTCATAAGCTGCGCAATGGCGGCGTTGGTGCGGTGCAAATCCGACGACGTGCCGCTGCAGGCCAGGTGCGAGGTGGACGCTCGCCGGGCGCTGGGTGTCGCCGCAGAAGCTGCCTTGTTGGCAGACCGAGGAGACCAGTGGTGCGGCGGCTGTTGTTGCAGTGATGTAGTCACATCAACACACCGTAGCTGCCCGAGCATTTTACTGACATCAGCGGAGTCTGACAGCCGCGAGACATCGGGACAGCTCTTGCGCAGAGTATTGGCGTGTGGATGATTGGAGCTACGATTCTTCTGCGATGCCTTTTTGGGTCCGTTCGATGACTCTTCGGTCGCTAACTGACATCGGTGAAGAGATGGCGAGCTGTCGGTCTTAACAGAAGTAAGATCGGGCTCGGTGGAAATGACGGCTTCGGAACCCGAGAACTGGTTCTCTGGATGAGAACCCGAGGCTTGTGGAGGTTTGCTGGATATATTTTGATCAGTGGCCTGATCGCCTCCTGCCCGGATGCCGGTGGAAGTATTTTGAGTGTCTTCCATCATACTAGCAGAAGTGTGAGTGGCATGCCGGTGACTGTCTGAAACCTGTTGTTCAGCAACACTGCTGGATTTCGATGCCGGATCAGTCTGATCAGTCAACGGTGGCGAATCAATTTGGAGTTGGCGTTGTCGAATCTGAGACAGCAGAAGTTTGTTTTCGTCGATCAATCGCTGTACGGCAGGAACTTCGTCGTCAAAGAGACAACGCTCAACATCAGCACTAACAACAACAGGCGACGGTTGAGGCATCTTATCAACACCAGCAGAGCCTTGTCCACTGTCATCCTCGCTTCTCAAAGTTCCTCCTCGTTTCTCAGAGTGTTGTGCCAGTGACTGAGACGCCTCGTCCGTTAATTGTTGAGCTCCTTCAGCGTTCTGTGGCTTGTCGGCACTTGATACTTCTGTCTTCGAGTCACGTTTAGTGTTTGTTTCAAACACCGCCTTGTCTTCAGTAGAAGCCTGCGAGCATGATTTCTCCGCCTGAGCTAGTTCGCTTTTAACACAATTGTCCACATTAACACTGCTGCTAGCATCTTCGGCGTGCTGTCTGCTAGATGTATGAGGCGCACAATCAGCGCCTATATCGCCCGACGCCTGCAAAATACTGTTGAAACGACCGTCCGATTTGCTGACATCAAGTCCACTCAGTAATCGATCAAATCCGACCAGCGTGTTGTCGGAGGATGCACAAGTCTCGCCAGTTGAACCACTCGGCTTGTCACGGCCGTTTTGAGCACAGAGCTCACGCTCAACCGCCGCATGTGTTCCGTCATTAGCCGACGCTTCACTAGCCCCAGCAGCATCCCCGTTGGTTGACTTCGACGTGGCTTCCTCTGAAATCGGCGACGATTTCTTGCCGACAGCCGCTTTCTTTGAGACCACATCTCGTCGGGATCCAGCCTTGACCGATGAACAGAATGCCTTGCGCAGCGGCAGAGCGATATCAGTGGCAGAGCGCGTGATGGGCGTGACAACAGCGTTAGAACGAGCTGCAGAGGAGCCATTGGCTTTCACCGCACACGAAGTCGTCGCAGACTCGGGCAATAGGACAGTCTGCGCTGTGGCCGACGACGGGTAGAGAGGCGGCACCGATAAAGCGCCCAGAAACGGCCGACCGCTCGACAAAGAACGCACAAGAGCCGGTGGCGCAGTCGCCCCCGGTCGCAGCGACGAGCTGTACGGCGCCCGCGATGAAAACGTCGACGTACGCGACAATAGCGACGGAGCGGTGGCGTTGAGCGACGCACCACCACCAATGGCACTGGCACCGCCCAGCATCTTCTGTGTCTGCGAGATGCGGTCCATGAAGGCGGTGACTCGCGAGTCAAGATCAGGAGTGGGGGCTGCCTGTGTCCGCTGGCCGCTGGGCGACTGCTCGGTGAGGTAGCGTCGCTTCAGCTCCATGGAGCTCCTCCAAGCCAGCCCCTCGCTGCCAGGTCGACTGGCCCGTTGCTGCTGTTGTTGTTGTTGTTGTTGCTGACTGCTGCCTGCCCGCGCCAAGCCGGCCGGCCGCTGATCAAAAGTGGCCGCCTTCTCCAGCCGACCTCGACGAGCGTGTACAGTGCGCGTGTCAGGCGTCACAGAAGCTCCGCGACCGGAGCCAGCCGTCCTGCCGTTCGGCCGGCGGGTCTTGTCTGCAGCCACACCGCCGCCGCCGGAGCAGCCGCCTCTTGCCGCTCTACCGCGACCCGCCGCAGCCAACACATTAACGTCAGACTTGGATTTTTCGGCGCCAATTGGCTCAGGTCGCCGCCGCGCCGCCGCCGGGACCGGACGCTGTGCGGCGCGCTGCCTGACGGACGGCCGCGCCGATGTGACACACTCGGGCGTGACGACCGGCGGCGTCGCGCGCGGAGTACAACCAGCGCCATCGCCGTTATTGTCGCCGCCAGAGACATTGTCGTGCGCGTCAATGATAATAGTAGGCACGGCAGCATCAGACGCACGCACGTGGTCGTCAAAGTCAGAGTCGGTGGGCACCTCCGTGGCGTCGGCAGTGTCAGACTCACTACTACTGCTACTGCTGCTGCTACTCTCAGATGATGAGGATGATGAAGAAGATGAGGAAGATGATGACCAAACCTGAACACACATACACACAATAAACCGACTTAAAATTCCAAGATATAATACACCAATAACAAAAACAAGCGTGTAAAACAAAAATAATATTAATATAAAATTAATTTAAGATGTTTTCATTTGAAAACGACGATATGACGCTGAGTCACATTTGATTGGAAAAACACACACAACAGTGCATGTTAGTCTAGCAGGATACACCAAACACCGGATGCAAAAAAACACGAAAATACAACGACGTTTGGACAAAAAGAAACACACACACAATTAACACACACGTACGCAGTGAAGATGAATCGGGTGATTTACGTGGCAAAAAACGTGGACGTTGAGAAAAGCTCACTGTTAGCGCCGCACACAAAAAAACACAATAACAAATCAGGATCGCATCTATCACCAACAAGACACACGTCGAGACAGCAGACGAGAAAAAAAACCAAACAACTCCTGGACTATCCATTCAGCACACATAGGACACACATACACCGACACACATACATACAAACACAGACACACATACAAACACACGCCATTGAGAGCTCGATGTACCACAACAAGCTAAACAGCACAAGAAAAACAAAAGGTTTAGTGGACAAATTAGACACACACACACACTGATTATTGAAGAAAAAAATTGTGCTATACACACACACAAATTGATGAAAGACAGGGGTACACACAAACAAACACACATAAATGGATGTGTAAGTTATAAGTACACACACACACGCGGAGACACACAAACATACAGCGACGGTGTGAAGACCAGCGCCGCCGGCCTTGTCATTGAACACAACAACAACAAAAACGACTGCCACGACCACGCTCACTACGGACGGCACCAGCAGCAGTACCAGGCGCCGACACACCACTAGCGCCACCTAGCGTCCCCGACTCGAACCAAACAGCTGACTGTCACCAGACAGCGCGCGCGCATTTGTTAAGTCAGCCATCAATTTCTAAATGTTAAAGGCTGCTCAAGTAACAGCTGCTACACGGGAAGAAGAAGAAGCTTATGAACACACACAGGTGTGTCCCGTGCAGCTCGCTGCCACCGCAGAACCGACCCTCTCCACGCTATGACGCCACAAGGACGGAAGACGTATTAGAGAGGGCCACCTCCCCAGAATGCATGACACAATACATGACTGATATCTGGTACCATTTACTGCTGGGTGGACAGGGGCTGATAAATTATAGAATTTGCCCAAAGAAATTCTCCTCCGCCGGGATTCGATCCACAGACCTCCCGCTTGTGAGGCGGGTGTGCTACCACTACACCACGGCAGTACAATAAATATGAATGCTGTCTTTCTTTTTCACGCCATTTATAGCGTTCACATTCTTCCCACTTCACCTCGTTGATTACTTATAACAGCAACCTACGGCCCGCCAAGTCAGTTCGTCCGGCGCACCGGCCATACTTGAGTTTGCTTGACAAAATGTATCAACGCAGTTTCTTTGATAACTTTGAAGCAAATAAACATGTTAGATATTTTTGCCATTTGTTCATTGCACGAAACTCAGTTTTTTCTCTTAATTCCCATAGCTTCAGTTCTGGCTTGCAAATATTGCAATGAATGATTATGCGGCCCGCGCTCTTGCTTTTCCCATTTAACCGATCCTTAGAAAAAACACACTTTGCCGAGCCCTGGATTATAATAACAGTAATAGCCAAACATCAACAGCAGTAGAACGAGAGAGCACTCACGCGAGCCTGTCTTTGCTGTTCGTGGCGCCGACGCCTCAACACCTTGACGACACGTCCGCCAACCGGCACAATGGCTGCCACAGCAGGGGCGGCGACAGGGCCACACACTACACCCGTATCCAGCTGGGGACGGTCCGTTTGCTGCTGCTGCTGCTTTGTCGACTGGTTTACCGCATCTACAACACCATCGTCCGGCACAGACACACAAACACCGTCGTCTGGAGATTAACAAACACACACACACATATATACATATATTATTTTTTTGGTTGTTTTTACTTATTTAATCATGTTTTTATTCATTGTTGATTGGTGTTATTTATTGAGGTGTGTGGGCGAAGTGTGACATTATACAGTGTTATCGGATGCATTGTTCATTTAGATATATTTATTATTTTGTTCTCGAACTGTCTTTTTGTCTACATATTTTGGTTAGCTTCCAGTACACATGGGGCCACCGCACAGGGTGGTAATAGTGCACTTGCACTCTTCCTATGCCAATCGATTTACCGGTTATTAATAACAATACGCACACGTACACGTACACGCAGACGCTTGAGCATATTAGTGTGTGTACGTGGAACAAGGACTCCAACAAGGACTGTACAGATAAACCCATACACAAGTGGGGAGTAGAATGTCGTGAACCAAAATTGCAACACAACATGATATTAAGACGAATAGAAAAAAAGCAAGAAAAGGCAGAATCCACACCAGTTTATCCAGTCTCTACTCTCTCCACAGTTTCTCAGTTGCCTGTGACAATTAAGAAAACACCCTCACACACAACACACAAATATATACACACACATACACAAACACACAACCACGCACAAATACACACACACACACACACAACCACGCACACACACACACACACACACACAAACAAATACACTCACACACAACACACAAATATAAACACACACATATACAAACACACAACCACGCACACACACACACACACAAACAAATACACACCCACACACACACACACGGCGGAGCTCACAGTGGGTACCTGCGTGCTCTTGCAAATTACCTGGTTGAGTGACGTCAGTGTCCAGCGGCACGTCAGCCGTCGTCGCCGTATTGTCTCGCTGCTGCTGCTGCTGTTGTTGTTGCTGTGTCGAATTCGACGAGGCAACGCGGTCATCTCGACGCTGCCGACGACCGTCGATCGACGACCTCAGCGAAGAAGAGCTGGAAGATAGTAATGATGGTGATGCAGAACAAGTGGACACGTCACTGATTGCGTCACTGATGCCGTCATCGTTGTCGTATGACGACAGAGTGTCGTCAATGTCGTCATCATCACTGCGACAAAAAAAACGGCCGCAAACGTGAGTGAGTAAGTAAGTGAGTGAGTGAATGAGTGAGTAAATAAGTGAGTGAGTGAATGAGTGAGTGAGTGAGTGAGTGAAAGAGTGAATGAGTGAGTTAATAAGTGAGTGAGTGAATGAGTGAGTGAACCAGCGAATGAGTGAGTGTGTGTTTGTGCAAAAACATGTAGAAATTGAAAAAACACTTAAAACACAATAAAAATGGACTTGCAGACTACACCCGAGTTTGAGCACCGGTATAAGAATACGCTTTCATTATTTAAACCCTACAAAGAGGATAGACAATCATTCACACCCCCCTCCACACACACACACACTCACACACAAACAGACGAACGTTTGAGAGAGAGAGAGTAATCTGATATTAAGATACACAATGCCACACACACACCACTATACAAGTATACACACCACTAAGTATACCACTATACACCAATATTATTTGATATTTGATACCGTTTGTTAGATGTGATGTGATTGTGATTGCTATTTATTTTTCGAAGTCTCGTTGTCTCTGAATCTTTTGGTTAGCTTCCAGTACACATGGGGTCAGCGCAGGATGGTAATATTACCTGTGCACTCTTCCCCCATGCTACTGGATTTGCCTGTAATTAATAATAATAATAATAGCAGTGTGAGGTCACACGCGACCTGACCTCAGGTCGTCGAATTCATCAAGACGGTCATCGCTGGTCAGCTCGGCGGCCGATGCGCCGAAATTGTGATCGGTCCATTCATCCTCGTCGATTATATGATCGTTAGGAGAAGTGGCATCACCGCGCGCGCCTCCTCCAGCACTGCGCCACTGTTTGTCACCTGCTGCGTCGCTATTGTCGCCGCCGGCCGCCGCCGCCGCCACAGCCTCACCTTCCTGCTCCTCGTCATCGTCGCCCAATACAAAACTGTTTTCAAACTCGGCCCGCTCTGGAGTCTGGCCGCGTCTCAAGTCACCGCTGCCGCCGTCACCACTGGGGGAGCCACCATCTCCGTCGGCAACCAGCCTCAGTAAGCGATGACGCTAACACACACACACACACACACACACATGCGAATTGGCCGCGGTTAACGGAGCATTCAAGGTGTGAGGACCCGTGTATTTGGATATTTTGCGAGAATACAAAAACACAGATATGCTGAATTGCTAAACGAAAACGTGCAAATTCTAAACTAGCTGCATTATCGTTGAGAAAATTATCTGATGTCTTGTCCAATTGCATGATCGCTTCAACATTGGCGAATAATGCTTGTATTTCCACGTGACGTTGGTGAGTGGCTGTTTTAACCATTGCGAAGGCTACTTGACGAGACACACAAACACACACAAACACACACACAAACCGACACTCACCCCGGCGCCAGTGGCGCTCCCTGGTGGCGAGTTTTTCGCAGTAGTAGTGCTGTTAGTGACGGTCGAAGCGGTATCGTTTGTACGGCGCTGGTATTTGTATTTGACCAGCGAGTGTAGACCATAGTGCGGCACACAAAAAAACCGACACGACTCGCTGTCAAACACAAAATTGGCTGACAAACAGACACACACACATACACACACACACACACACACAAATACACACACACACACACACACACACACACGCACGGGTTAATAAAATAGCAATATATTTTGGTAACATCCCCGCAACGCACACCACTTCTTCCTTCTCCCAATCTCTCTGCTCAAACTCAAGAACAATTAATAATAATAATGAATAAACATTGAAAAATCCACCTCACATCGATATACACACACAGTGAAATATTAATGATATCAAATATCAATTAGCATATAACAATTAACACAATTAGCAATTCAAGACGAATTTTCCAATCATGAAACATTAGCGGCACACATATATATATGAACGATCATAACATTCAGCTTATTTTATCATGTGATAATATTCTCATAACTTGAGTTTTTCGCAATGTCTCCGTTAGTCTATGAGCCATCGCTCGACGAATTCTGAACCGCCTAATTGAGTCGTTTTGTACACTAAAACCGTGGTCACACGAGACCAACTGGTGTGTGTATTCCGGTTTCTTGTGTATACAACAATAAAGTCAAATACACACTAAATGACTCACACAGTGTGAGTATGGCGGCACAGTATTCACATCGGAAACAGGCGCTATGAAAACTGACGCCCTCAACACACATTCTTCCCTGCTGCTGCTGTTGTTGTTGTGGTTGTTGTTGTGTTGGCAGCAGCTCGTCGCAGAAATGACACGTGGTCGCGCCCACATCACCCTTCATATCCTGAACGAAACACCACCATTAGGCGTCACCATTAAGTTAAGTGCCGATTTGTGTTCAATTCATGCGTATACGTTTATCAAAATTTACATCTATGCGGAGTTATCATTTGATTTATTATATTTCAATTCGTTATAATACATATTTGTTTATTTATAATTGTCTGCTATGGCCGAAGACATAAAGATATAAGCAACAAGACTAGTACACAGTGGAAGCGAATTGTGACAGAAATAGAAACAGGAACGATTTTCTAATTACGATTAGAAAAAAGGAAGTAAAAACCAACCAAGATGCCAATCCTGCTGAATTTTCCCTTTCCACCTTGAATACGGCACGAAGGAAAAGGGAAAGAACACTGAGAAGAGGAAAATAAGGTTGGATTTTAGTCGCCTGCTCTTACACGACATGCAGCGGCAGTATTCTTATCCACTACCACAGTACGGGCGCAGCAGTAATGAGCAGAAGAGAGGTGAAGCTCAGTGTGGTGACTCACTGATGACTGAGACAGGGATGCCGGCGGCGGTGGCGGCGGTGGCGGCGGCAGACCGTCGGTGATCGACACGCCATCACCGGTCGTTCCCTCGGGAGGCTGGCGAGCCAGAAACCGTCGCGCCATCTGTGACACACGATTGCAGCCACGTTCACCCACGTCGCGCGTGCCGCCCTCGCGCAGGCGCTGTTCCAACCGCTGCAGCTGTCGGTCTATATCGGCGTACTTGTAGCGCACGCCGCCCGCCGCACACTCAACCGGCACAGCCCCACCAGCACTGTCACTGCCGTCACACGCTGATGGCTCGGCGTGTTGTAGTATGGCCTGGTACTGCGACAAATGAATGTTCACACGATGAAACACACACTCACACAAACACATGCATACAGAGATACACGGACAAACGGTTGTCGGAAATTTTAATACAATTAATCTGATTAATTTTCTTTTCTAATGATATTGCTCTTCTCTCTCTCTCTCTCACTGTTGATAATCAAGGAGCATAAGACTCTCTCTCTCTTTAACCGTGTTCATTGATAATAATGACACGGTGTGGGCAACACCAGAGACACAAAACACACACACAAACAAACACAAACACACACACATATATACCTTGTCGTCGAAGCGTTGTTTGCTCCAGTGAGGAAGGTCGCGAGGACCGGGCTGCTTGCCAGTTGTCGTCGCCGTCTCGCTCGTGCTCTGCTGCTCAATCTTGCGCTCTATCTGTCGCACGTTCCAGTCACTGCTCTCCAACTTACCGATGGCGCGAGACAAGTCCTGTAAGAACACACAAACACATAAACACACATACATACATACACAGTTGTCGAAGAAGCAAGGAGATTTAGCACATTTTGCGTCAGTTCGATGCGAGAGAGAAAAGGCAGGAAACGAAGCTGCAGAACTGAGCTGGATATAGCTTATAGCTTTCACTAGCTGTACAACAACAACCACCACGCGGAAAATGAAGGAAGATAGAGAGGAAACAACTATTCATATTTTAGTCGCTCATCGCGGCACACGGAGGGATATACCAGGTCATTTACAATATCCATGTAATATCAACCAACTAGATCAGTGGTTCTCAACCTTTTTTCTCACTGATTCCACAGACTTCTTAATGAGCCGTCTCTTCATTTTCCATACAACACAGCGCTGATAAATTCAATAAATTCAGTTGTTACATCAAAGTAAATGGCAAGAGGTTCATTAGAAACAAAAATAAACCAATTTGAATTGATAAAAACACACACATAGTTGTCCTGTTCTGTCCGACCTTTAGCTTCCCACTTGACAACTCTTCCATTCGCCACAGGTTAAGAAGCACTAAATTAAACAAACAAATATATGGAGTAACATTTGACAGTTGCAACCTGTTGTACTTGATTTTTGTGACCATCAATCACCTTGGGTTTTCTACTGCCCTCTGACGGCGCACTGTTGAACTTCTCCTCGATGCTGCGAACCTTGGAGGCGAACTTCTCCTTCTTCTCGGAGTCGCACATCTGCGCTTCGGCAACGTCTTGTTTCAGATCGTCAATAACACTAGCCTGCTCACAATACAACCACACACACACACACACACACACGTGTGTGACGTCACAACACACCAATCACCCACAATGCGCTGTATCAATAGGAGAACAGAGACGCACACGCCTTAAACAAACGCACACAAATAATAGACACTCTTCATATGAAGTAAACAATTTAGAAGGAAAACAAAACTAAACGCTCAAAGGTATATGAAGCAATTATATGGAGAAAAAAACACACAAACCGATTTTAGCACAAAAACAGCGAAGATTAGAGCAGATATTATACGCCAAACACAAACACACGAACATACAAAATGTTAGTGGAACACACATTCGGCGAATTAACGACGTCCACGACAAAAACGCATTACGCAAACGCAACGAATTCCGGCTTTCCAAATTGCATGTCTTCTCATAGAAGACCGCATTCAGCTGATAGAATTTACAACACTAGAGCTACACGGGCCAAAAACACATACATGCAAAACACACGCACACAACGAAAAGATCTGCACAAACGGCCTATAAAGAGAGATTATTCGCTACTAACAACACGGCACCGCAACACAGCCATACCGATGAGTGCTGACACACAATGTGAAAACACACACACACACACACACACACACACACAAGCAGTCTCACGGGGTTGAAGATCAGCTGTTGGATGCGTGTTCTGCGTTGATCGAACGAGTCGGCCATGCGTCGGTACAAGTACAAGCCGGGGTCATCATCGACGAGTGAGCCGCCGCCACCGCCAGGCTCCACAAGATTAGCTCCAGATCGGCGCTCATCAGAAGGCCAAGAGCTGTGGTCAACTGAACGACAACTACTGCCCTGACGCCACGAAGACTCGCCCTGGTGCCACGAGTCTTTGTGACGCACCGAATCATCAGCCGCCTTTGTCGCCAGTGCGCCAACATCGTCTACTGCTTGTTGTTGGTGCCATCTGGCAGCATTACCAGTGACGGTCGCAGACTCGCCCAAACTGGCAACACTGTCGCGTGAACGCTGCAGAAAAGCGCGACGAACTAGACGCACCATTTGCGCGTCGATAACGCCGCGATACTCCTGATACGCTCGACAAGACACGACACAATGTTGCTCACCCACGAATGTGTGTTGTGCGCTCACTGGCGGTGCCAAGACAACCAAACTTGGGGGAGTTAAATCAAGACAATGGGGCAGGAAATGATATCAAATTAATGCAAATTATGGACGTGGAATACTTGAGATAAATATTGTTTATGCACGGTTCATCATAAGGGGATAGGACTGAAGACTGTCTTGCATATAAACCTCGTTCTTTTGTCGCCACTGGTCACAGAAAAAAAACGCTGAAAATGTATAATTACAAAATAGCACATTCAACATTCAAACACACACATACAGACAGATATACTATGATCGTATACATACCGATCGTAATATGCCCCATCCCCGATTTCTATTTACCCCTATAGCGATCGTCAATTGCCCTGTGGTGCACCACGTGCAACGACTTCTTGCATTACTTCGAGGAAATGTACTTCGCAGAGCCCGCCAGGAGCCATAGTCGACTAGAATACCGCGGCGGTCATGCAAACAACTTCAAATAATTATCGATCATAATAATTTTATACTAACCGGAGGCAGAGCTGAGAGTCGGTCGCTCTTGCGTTTACGAGATCGTCTCTCAGAGGATGTTGAAAGAGAGGAAGCGACTGCTGTGTGACCAACACCAATCTCCCCGGGCACCACCGCACCTTCCACAGATACGTCCTGCCAGCAATAACAACGATACGAATCAATAACAACCAGAAGTAAGACTTGAACACTCGAGAATATATATGTGTGTGTTATTTATGTCCGTGCTATTAAGTGTATACACACATATATATATGCATATACGCTACCAAGCTGAACATAGTGTATAGCCTAAACACTGCTAAATATTTCCGTAGCTGGAATTCGCCCGAATTGGCGGCGAAGCGTTTGAACGCAACCATTACTTGATTTAACTCATGAACATGTGTGTGTGTGTGTGTGTATGTGTGTGTGTGTGTGTGTATGTGTGTGTGTATGTGTGTGTATGTGTGTGTGTGTAAGTAAGTATTTATATTTGCCACAATAACATGCATCATAAGAAAACAAAAACAATATCAACATAGAAATAGCAAAAGTGCATCGAGCCGCAGCTCTTTGATGCATTTCAATAATTCTCCACTATTTTTTATTATTATTTGTGTGTGTATGTGTGTTTGTTTGTTTGTTTGTTCAGTTTATTGCCACATTTTTCACATCACAATCATTTCATGCGAATATAAAGGTATAAAATGGCAGAAATGTCCATCGAGCAAGCTCATAGACGGACATGATTGAAGTAGAATATGGTACAAACAGACAATGGTTGGCAACGACTACGCGGCTACATCAGATAATACAACATGTGTGTGTGTGTGTGTGTGTGTTTGTGTGTGTGTGTGTGTGTGTGTGTGTGTGTGTGTGTGTGTGTGTTTGAGTGTATGTATGTGTGTGTGTGTGTGTGTTTGAGTGTGTGTTTGTGTGTGTGTGTGTTTGAGTGTATGTATGTGTGTGTGTTTGAGTGTGTGTTTGAGTGTGGAGACCACACACCGGCGTAGTGAGAGCCTCCGTGGTCGACGCTGCCGCCGCTGCTCCACTGCTACGAATCTCCCCGTGCAGCCGATCTCGCACGTGAGCCAAATAGGCGACCATGGCTGGTCTCTCGGGCGTCAGGCCGGCCAGCAGCTGTTGGCGCAGAGCTGCCGGCGGCGGCGCCACGCCCAGCTGTTCGCCGAGCAGCTGCAAGGCCAGCTGGTTGTTGTCGGCGGCCGGCAGCTGCGCCAGTTGGCGACAGTCAGGCAGCAGGTCGGAGCGGTAGCGCTGGATTATGCCGCAAAGAGCCACGCCTGTCGTCCAATACATTGCAACCAACTGTATTATCAGCTCGTCATCATCATACTAGCTTCTAGTTGATTTTTGCTTTCGTATATTATCTTAAACAGTCTGTTGCACCATTGTAGGAATATACTTTTATTTAGCTTTAATTTCATTCGATTCATCGCTTATTTCTTTCTTCAAATTAGTTTTCACCTTCCTGACTAAAGCATTAACTTTCTGGTCTGTCTTTCTCTCTACATCTTTTGGTTAGTTTCCAGTACACATGGGGCCACCGCACAGGGTGGTAATAGTGCCTGTGCACTCTTCCCCCATGCTACTGGATTCGCATGTAACTATTAATAATAATAATAATACACACAGCAGCAGTTCAGCCATACAACACTCGCGCCGTCACAATACAAACAATACAGCATAGTCCACTGTAAAACATGTGGCTGATAGAACACAGGATAAAAAACTTAGTTTCTGTAAGAGGTGCGAAAATTCCTGTAGAAAAAGTAAAGAAAATATATGTTTCTATCTATGCTTAATATTTCTCCTGGGAACACTTTTTACTTAATCCTCCTGAAGGAACTTTAAGTTGTAACTTCTAACTGTAAGTTGATTGTATTTTGTAAGTGCAACTTCAAATTTAAATTGTATTCATAAATATTGAATAGAAAAGTTTTGATATTACATCATTTGTATTTTAATGTGTTTTCATTATAGCTATCAAGAAATCAGGGCGGTGCCAGAACTGCTTGCTAAATTTGTGAGAAGGGCTCTAACAAGTTGTTTAAAAAGCGCTGGTGTAGAGCGCAACGACCCGGCCACCTGAACGAAAGCTATCGGTGAAGTTTGTCACGCGCAGGCCGGCCGGCGCCAGCTGCTTACAACACCAACGCAGCAAAGAGTCGGGGTTGAGCACGGTCGCAGCCCCGCCCCCGCCGGTGGACCGACGCGACTTCCTGCCTGCCCTCAGCGCGTGACTAGCGCCGGCGGCCGCCACCGGGGATAACGCCACCACTGCCGGCTGCAGTGTCAGTGGATTATCGGTGTCGATAAACGGTCGCACCTGAGCCGCGTGCACAGATCGTCGACTCAAGTTCGGGTACCTATCACATGCCACAGATACACAAAAGCACACAGACACACAGGTTAAAAGAGAACCCGGTGTTTATCAAAGCAGCTGTTTGGTAGCTCACAACACCAACTGCAAATGGGATGTTGAAATCCAGACAAAAGAGATGTGTTTGTATTTGAAACATTAATATTTCAGTTTCTTCTCATTATTATCATAAAAGAGACCAACAACATGTAGGAGATGATGCGCTGAGCCAACTACAAGCCGAGAGTGAAGACAAGCATAACACTCAAGCCAATCCCAAACAAAACCAACCAAACAACGTAAAATGAGAATTGTCCTTCTTCTGTCCTTCTATGTGTCGTATTTCTCTCTCGTACAGTTTCTCATCATTTTCCATGTGTATCAAAGTGGGCGTAGAGGCTACATAGAGGCTGTATAACGCTTGAACTCTTCCTGTGTTACTTTGTTCGTTGTGTGCGAAAATAATGAGCCAAACGAGGCCATGACGGCATAATAGTGCACAGTGGGCACCTGGTACGCGGGTCGAGCGTATAACGACCGAACTCCTTGCTGATGTTCTCGGACGTGGTTTGAGCCAGCAGACGGTAGATGGACTCACGTTCAGCCACACACTCAAGCACTGAAACACCGCCACCGCCGCCGCCGCCGCCGCCGGGACACGTGGCAGCCGCCCAGCTACGCAACTGCCAGCCGGCGTCCAGGCACGATAGAAAGCCACGAGCACACCCGCTACCCGTCGGCCAAAATGGCTGCACACACACATACATACACATAAAAAATACAAATACACGCACGCACATACAAATACACGCACGCACACATACATACACATATACACACACGCGTGCGCAAACACATACAAATACACGCACACATACAAATACACGCACACACACACATACATACAAACACAGACACACACACACATACATACAAATACACGCACACACACACATACATACAAACACAGACACGCACACACACACATACATACAAACACAGACACGCACACACACACATACATACAAACACAGACACGCACACACACACACACAAACACACGCACGCACACACACACACACAAACACACGCGCACACACATACACACATACACAGACACAGACACGCACACACACATACAAACACACGCACACACACACCTCCAGCAGGCTGTCGCCGACCAGTTGCAGGAGGAGCCGATGGCCGTGTCGCTCGAGCACACAGCTAGCGTTGGCGGCGGCGTACATGCACGTGAAGTCGAACATGGCCAGGTCCTCGCGACCGTAGTGGTTGAGAGCGAACGGCAGCGGGCCGGGCAGACGATGACCGGTGGCAAAATCGGCCGCCTCGCGCGCAAACTGCATCAAGCGCTCGCGGTTCACATTGCCCGGCGCCAACAGCCGGTTGGTGTCCACGTGGTCCTGTCGGCCACGGAAAGTAGGTCAGTAGGTCAATGTGTCAGTAAGGCAATGTGGGTCAATGTGGGCCGCGGGCTCAATGTGTCAGTAGGTTAATATGTCACTGGATCAGTAAGTTAATATGTCACTGGGTCAGTAGGTTAATATGTCAGTGGGACAGTAGGTTAATATGTCACTGTGTCAGTATGTTAATATGTCACTGGATCAGTAGGTTAATATGTCACTGGACTGAGAGGTGTATAAAAAGAATGTGTGTGTGTGTACCCACCTATTTGTACTAGCATATTCGTTTATCACAGGAGATGAGCTGTGCTCGTGCTGTCCTGTCTCCAATCAACCCTCTAGTAACCTATCTTCCTTTAAATTCCCAGTATTTCACACTATCCAATCTCTCTTTAAACTTTACTTCGCTGTTAGCCCTAGCTGTATGCGTGTGTGTGTGTATTGTGGCTGTCTGTATTGTATTGTGTTGTTTTGTCAATGCGAAATATATAATTGAATATGCATGTAATTGTACGTGAATGACTGTATGTAGTGTGTGCAATGTATATATCAGCGCAATGAAGGCATTATGTGTGAATTGCGCTTTATTAATTACTTAATGAATTAAATGAAAATGTGTGTGTGTGAGTGTACGTGTGTGTGTGACAGCGCCTAACCTGTTTGATGACTCCTTTTCTCAGTAGACACTGTTTACGCGCAGTCATGACAAAATAATGCGTGTCGTCCTTGTAGTAGACTATATTCTCCAGTTGAATGCCCGTCTCACAAGCCATTTCGTTGAAGAACTTCTGGTTGAAGATGTAGGCCAGGCCTGATATCTCGTCGACACGAGCCTCGGCCTCCGTGTGCCGGTTGACAAAGTTGGCCGTCACAGCAATTGCCAGCTTGCCGCGAAACTCCTTGCGCTTGAAACCTGGCACACACACACACACACACACACACACACACACACACACAAGTATATATGTACCGAGTCTTATTCACAAACAGTCTGGATAAAAGCAGACAATATCAGATCATCCAGACATTGACAAAAACAGCACCAGCTTCAAAACAAAGTCATAACTTTCATCACAAACAACGTTCACCCAACACAAGCACGTAACCAAACAAGAATAGATGGGAATTAAGTGGGTGCAATTTGAACGTGACAAAAACCGGCACCTCGCCAAGGCTAGCGACTCACATTTGAACGTGTTGCGCTTGCCATCGGCACCAATCAGCACGCTGAACTGAAACGCCGACACGGGGTGAGTGGGCGGCGACACACGAGCCGTCCAGCCCCGATCTTCATCCGCCTCTGACGGCAGATCACCGACAGTCGTGCCAGAGGCGGATGCAGCGTTGCACGCCGGCTCAATGAGCTCCTCGAAGCCGACACCCTCGAACACCTCGACGCCAAGAAGCAGCGCCACTTTCAGCAGAATACACTGCAACTGACGAATACCTGCCGACAAACACACAATAATACACACGTAGACACACACACCCACACACATACACACGTAGACACACACACACGCACACACCCACACATATACACACGTAGACACACACACCCACACACAGACACACACACAATAATACACATAGACACACACACACACACACATTACATTAAGACATTGATTAGACATATAAGACATTTACACACACACACACATACGAGGGGACACATTTACACATACACACACACACATACACACACACGCACACACACACACACAAGAATACACACGCAGATGAACAAATACTCAACTACAAATTGAGAAAAAAAAAATTGAGTATTCGTATAGTATTCTAAATGGAAACATCTCCATACAAAATTCACTCGATTTTCATATTTCAATTTTTGAGTATGACTCATATCAATAGATGTATTTAAACAGTATATTTATGTACTATTTTGTGAACTATAAACATCATGCAGTGAGACAGCGGGCGCGATAAATCAAACACACACAAAAACACACACGCACATACACACACTGACACACACACACACACACACACACATACACACACACACATGCACACACTGACACACACACACACACACACACACACAATAATACACATACACACACAATAATACACATAGACACACACATATACATACAAGAATACACATAGACACACACATACACACATACACACGTAGACACACACACACACATTACATTACATTAAGACATTGATTAGACATTTACACACACACACACATACGAGGGGACACATTTACACACACACGCACACACATACACACATTTACACACACACGCACACACATACACACACACACACACACACACACACACACACACACACATGGGAGACACTTGATTGGCGCTCACTCACTGATGTGATCAATAGCGCCGGCGCAAAATTTGCCAAAGAACTTTTTGGCGCCGAGTGCTTTCAGATCGTGAATGACCATCGGCCACAGATGTAGCACGTTATTGCGGCTGAAACGATCCCGCTTCTCGACAACCACCACCCGAGCGCCCAACAACTGCGCCTCGATGGCCGCGCGCAAGCCGCACGGACCACAACCAATCACCAACACCTGATACACACACACACATACACACTTGTCTTGTGAATCTATAAATAACAACACAACTCTCATGTAAGTGCCAGCTCATTTGATGACTGGCACCTAGATTTGTCCGAAAAGAAGCGAACGCTTATCGGACTTTTGTCTAATTATTGTTTTTTAAAATAATATTCGTTAAAAGTGTACGTGACAAATAAACTTACTTACTTACTAAACTTACTTACACACACAAACATGCAGCGTGTGTGTGTTGATCTGCCGATGTGTGTTTATTTATACTACATAGACACCAGTACGTTGCTGTTTAGAGAGGTGATATACCGTATATCAAAGTAAGGAAGGGAATAAGTTACAATATCGTCCAGTGTGTCAGTCAAGTAACTTGAATTAACTTGCTTTAAAAGTCACATTACGGGCATATATAGAGGAAAAATAGACGGCGAGAAATTAGACAATTGCATAGCAAGACGGGGACGTGAAAGAGACAATGCACGAGTACAGGATCAAATGATAAGGCAGATATTTGGTCAATGAAAGTCAGAACACATAAGCGGTACATTCACAACGCTTAAAAATAAGCCAGCGGTTTTTGGAGCGGCAAGATTTGGCGAGTGACACACGTGAATTTGCCGCGGCATATCACCTTGACATCGGAGCATGCTTGGTTGCGATTGTAGCACTTGTGTGAGGCACGCTTGTCGAATTTGGCAAACAGAACCTGCGGTTTCCATGACTTCAGCCCACTCTACACACACCCACACACACACACACACACGAAAATGCATTAACACGCACAAACACATACACTGGACAATTTAGACACACCCAAACACACACAAACAAACAAGATTGGTAAGTGGAGAATGTGTCTGTGAACTTCAGATTGGCATAAAAACAAGAAGATGTGTGAGAAGCTCCATGGTGCGAAAAGTCAAATATAAAGAGGTATTATGGATGGAAAAAGTGAGCACGAAACTGTCTACGTGAAACACTCAGGTATCAGCCGCTGAAATATGTTAATACAATCAAACTTAAACTTATGTCCACAAAACGAAATATTGGTGCTTTGTTCAAACATTCGGGTATAGCAGTGTTTCTCAACCTTTATCAGTGTTCGCACCGCTTTCAAATCAGCACCCCCTGGAGTATTGATAGTATACGAAAATATAAAAATACAAACGAAGTAATAACAAACATTTTTATTGAATATTTATTCATACAGCTGCTTTGAGAAGATTAAGCAAAACTACATTTTTCAGCAAAAATATAATGCATGTGTGAAGCATATGATTTCTTAAGAGAAATACAGGAATCCTCACACCCCCTAGGTACCAGACTCGCACCCCTCGGTACCAGACTCGCACCCCCGGTTAAAAAACCCCTGGAGTAGAGGCGGGCAACAATGTATGATTGGATTGGATTGGAATCGCGAACCTTGAGTTTCGGGTAGAACAGCGAGAATCGTCCGGGTTTCAGTTGGAGAGCGGCGCATAATCGGCGGTAGTGCGTCAAAATTGACTTGAACGTCTGTGCGGCGCAGAAATTGTCGAAAATGTCGCCGGCCAGAGCAGAATCGGCAGAGGACACCATGATTGTCGCAGTGACTGCAAATGTGCGCCGAATTGGTCGCCGCAGCGGCAGTTTTCAATCGGCAGTGCGGCGCATTGTACACCGTTGTGGTGGGGCGCGTAGTGTGGTACTGCGGCTTAGTTGACACATCTGGAAACAAAACAATCACACTAAAGTAGTCGTAAATTATTCACTGGAGTAATTATTCAGTAAATACCACATTCAGCACACAAAGGAAGCACTAGCGAGATTCTGGTCGATAAGGACAAGAATGAGATGAAAATATGTGTATTGTAAGGTTATGAATAATGAAATCAGGTTGAACCATATTATGAACCATATGGACATTGTAGGATTATGTTATGCCAATTTACACAAGTGTGTCAAAATCCACTTTGTCGAAGGCCTTGAAAAAATCCAGATATATCACGTCAGTTTTTATCCTTCCAGAGGTTATACAAGATCAACTCATACTGCGCCAGTATTTGGGATAAAAAACGATAGAAGCCCACGAGAAGCATGCTGTCAATCATTCAGAACTTCATTCTATGCTTGAAAACATACGATCTTGGTTTTAATCATGCTTACACAGTTAAAACACGGTTATCACGCGTGAAGTTAATGTTACTGGCCTGCCACCAAAGCCATATTTGCAGATAAGAGCTAATCTGCCTAATTTCAGAGCAATATTACAAGACATGTTCACAATAAATACAAAATGAATACAACACGAAAAATACCCGCTCATGTCGCCCTCAAACCCTCTAACAACCAATTTATCAGAACGACTCACGGAAATATTTATCCTGGATGAACTTCTGTTTGGAACCAAACAGACGTGATGTGAAATGTGAGAAGTGAAACGAAGTGAGAGTATCGGGTTATATAAATAGTGTAAACACAAATATCGACAAGAACTTTTACACACACAAATTTACCTAAATAATGATTTTTCCAATTTATTTTGTTCTTTTCAAATATATTGAAGCGATAATAACACAATTTGGTATTATATTTTTATTGTTTAAAATGATAAAACGACAAAATTGCCAAAATATACGATCTTGTATGATATATTTATTATAGATTGCAAAGGAATCAGTTTAAAAAAATGTTTTGATTTTAGTCAAAGAGGTGTGTCAAATCGAGTATTTGAGTTCATACTGGGTATGATCTATTCCAAATACAAGCGCTCTATCCATCCGTATGTATCTGTGCCAGCGGTCGGTTAGGTTTGTTTCTGCTCCGTTGAATAAGATTTCCGGTGCTTCTGTTACCGTTATAACAGTGTTGTGATCTATGTGGATTTGTCACTGGATGATGTATTTTTTAATCTGTCCAGTAGATGAGTTTAATTCATGGATTATCATTTGTAAGTAGGCGCATTGCTGGTGGTGTCTCCTGTGAATTGGTGAGTGGTTTTTCCTTTTTATTTTTCTTCGACAGCCATGGTTTTCTCTAATGTATTTGCAATTTTACCTATGCTGACTCACTTCATTACTCATTTTTATCCGCTACTGCCCCATCTTTAACGGAATCGATGGCGCGTACATAACACGCTTCTGGTTAACTATTCCACTGATATAGAATATATACTTGTTCAGGTGGCATTTTATGACATCACAGGAAATTCATGGCTAATATCGCCGATCAATTGGATACGTGTCGCACAATTTTATGCACATAACTTGTATATTGTCTTAGAGTGTCTATTGACCTTGTGATTATTTTAGCGATGAAAATTTAGTTATATATATTTTGTTACTCTTAAATAATACAACAAACAATTAGGCAAGTGGAATTTTACAGGGGGCTGTCATTTAGCATTCTATGCGGAATTGCTACCCATTGTTTTATCGTATTGTTTCATGTTGAATCTAACGTTAATTTTCCTCTTATTTGCGAAAATGTCTTTTCGAGATATTAGCGATTTTTGCTTTTGCCAGATTCTCTTTTTGTCTAGAGCTTCGTGAATATATCATTCTTTCAGCTGTCTCTTTCATTCTACTTGCAGATGATGGACATTTGACGTCCTCGTTGTATTCGGTGACGGCACTGAATTTCACCGCGTGCACGTGCTCGCGCCTCTCAACACCTCAGTCGTACAGTTGGCTGCATTAACTGGCTGTTTTGCACGTGCACAAATATCGCACGAGAGAGCGAAAGAGCGGGTCGTCATGGTACTCAACGGCCACGCGTCCACCGACGGCGCGTCCAGTGTCGGTAGTAACGACAGCAGTCGCCAGATGGCGCTGTTGCTGGCGGCCACGCCCCCTCCACCGCCAACGACCACGCCCCCTGCCACAGTGGTCGGCTCTAGCGTGTCCTCGAGCTCGCTGGTCAACGGCGGCCTGCCGTCCTCCTCGTGTTCGTCGTCCAGCGCCTCCGCCGGCCGACCGTCGCTCGTGCGCATGTCGGCCGAGAAGCGCGGCAAGAAGGCAAGTGGCGCGTGCAGTGGCGGTGGTTTAGCTAGGCTATCTGCTCCCCCCCCTTGCGGGTCACATAGCCGCAAGACACTGTGTGTGTGTGTGTGTGTGTGTCAGCGCGAGTGTATGAGCGAATTAACAAGTCCGTATGTCGATATAGCTGCAAAAGACGATGCCTTTCTGATAGCGCATGCTTCCAGTCACCTAATGGGAGAAGTCACTATCATATCTTCCATCAATCTTGCCTTCATTCATTTATTTGAGATTAAAACAGCAAGTAAAGCATAGTACTAGTATATTGATAAATACGACTCAGATATAACAGTAATTCAACCTCTTAAGCAGCTCTTGTGTCGCTTTCTAAAACGTGCCGCCCGGGGGCACCGCCGTGTATCCACCCTCTGACTAATGCTTCTCAATATGAGAACACTCATCAAAAATGTGCTCTTGCTTTCAATGAAAAATGATTTTCATGCTCCGGCGCTGCACTGACTCAGTGTGTGTGTGTGTGTGTGTGTGTGTGTGTGTGTGTGTGTGTGTGTGTGTGTGTGTGTGTGTGTGTGTGTGTGTGTGTGTGTGTGTGTGTGTGTGTGTGTGTGTGTGTGTGTGTGTGTGTGTGTGTGTGTGTGTGTGTGTGAAATTGTTGGAGTTGTTGATAGAGTAGTATGTATGAGTCATTTCTCGCTATCTGTACATGTATATACGTATATATATATACATTGATGTGAACACTTCATGTGTGTATGTTGAAATAAGTGTTATTTCTGTTTCTGACTATTTACATTTGTTCAACTCATTTGTTTCTATTCTTCCTTTATTCCATTCTCTCTCTCTGTCTCTCTGTCTCTCTTCCTTTCGGCTCCTCTTTCTCAGTCTTCTGCCGTTTGCTGCCGTTCACAATACATCGGCTCTTCGGTGTTCAATTTACGCCGCTTCGATCGTGTGGTCGCGTGAGATGTGAGGTGTGTGTGTGTGTTTCACCAAGCGCTCGCATCTTAATCCCTAGCGCCTCCAGTTGCGTGTGGAAGTTGATGGAAAGGATATGAGGAAAGACGCGGCAATATTAGAAGATACGAGAACTCATAGGCACATATCTTAATGACAGACTGATCAAAGTACACATATTCCCTGTATGTTCGCTGCTACCATGCTGTTTATGTTTACACTGTGTGTGTGTGTACGTGTACATGTGTGTGTGTGTGTGTGTGTGTGTGTGTGTGTGTGTTTGTGCGTGTACGTGTGTGTGTGTGTGAGTATGCTCTCAGTTTCTCTGTGTTTATCTTTAATGTGTGAGTGTGTGTGTGTGTGTGAGTGCGAGCAAGTGATTCAATTGTTTGTTCAATTATTGCTTCATCGTCGTATGAGCGTGTGTGTGTGTGTGTATGTTTCTATGCATGGCGTATGTGTGTATGCCGGTGCGTAATTGAATTAATAGCGTGTGACAACTGGACAAGATTCGCACAGATTGCGAGAAATCCACATTCCACATTCCATTATATCTCTACATCTGTGCTTGTGCTTGTGCATCTGTGTGTATTTGTGTGTGTGTGTGTGTGTGTGTGTGTGTGTTTTATGTGTGTGTGTGTGTGTGGTAACAACACTTTCAACATTTTGCGTAAACAATTCATGTTTATTGACAGTGTGTTTTAAAGCCAAATGCTTCTTTCACGCATCTGTATTCACTATTTTTACTATTAATTTATATTTGATATGTGTAATTGAATCACAACAAACACAATTCACAAGCAGCATTAAATATTTGTTTTGTTATAGTGTTAATATTTTTTTATTTTATAGTCATTTTCACTTAATATCAATGTGTATTTATGTCTGTGTGTGTATTGGTGGGTGTTGGGTGTTTTGCTGCTTAATTCATTCGTCTTGTTGCAGCCATTGCTGCAGGCGGTTATCTCAACTAGAACAACATACATCAGTCTGCACACACACACACACACACACACGTGTGTGTGCTTGTGTGCAGTAACACGTGTGCCTATGCCATGTACTTGGACACGTGCATTCGCTCACTCACGGCGGAACTATATATAGAGCAGTATAGCACGCGGGTGTTGTTCTTGTGTTCTTGTTATGGCCTCACCTGTGTTGCAATGACGGGCTGGCTTTCAACACTGGCATTGCAATGTTTTTGTCGCATTCGTGCTCTACCAATGATTATCTCATTATTATTATTATTATCCGTTGGTTCTTAACCTGTGTTCGATCGAACACTAGGGGTTCGGTGAGTCGGTTTCTCATGGGGTTCGGCGGTTTGGTTCACCCACTCGCGTATGATTCGTGTGACGTCAAACTCTGCTTGGTCATCATTGGCTGCAGTTAATAATCACGCCACATCGCTTGGTCTTGATATCTGTGCTGCAAGCAACTCGGTCCACTCAGCAGTAGCCTACTTGTGTCTTGACTGTCTTGATCGTACGTGATTTGTGACTTGTCTCATACAATACTTCAATCACGAAGGGCTCGATGAATGAATGTTTGCAACTTGTGGTGTTCAGTAGCTCCGATAAGGTTGAGAACCACTGCGTTGAACACAGTAGTATCTGTCACTGTGTCTGGACACTGTCCTCCATCATTTATCAGTTTTGTTGTCAGTGCTGACTCATTCTAGCGCCGTGTACTGGTCGCGCGTTTGTGAGGCGTGTTCACCACGTGGTTTTTCATAGCCGTTTCACTATTTTGTCTGGTTTTCTAGTGTGTGTGTGTGTGTGTGTGTGTTGAGCTGATCCCCCCACACACACACACTCACACACACACACACACACTTAATATGTACTTATTCAAATGAGAGGCGTGACTTGCCAGTTTAATAACTGCTGGTGGTTTTAAGACGGGTTTTTCTCTTGACGAGGGCGTCACCGCCAACGATTCAATACAGGCAACGGAGCTGTGGTATATTCGAAGCGCCGTCCACCAGGCGATGCTGTGGATGCGTACGAATAAGTGTGTAAGCTTGGCTATCATGAGAGTGGAGCAAAACAAGCAAAGCAAAATCTAGGTGAAATGCTAATCTAGCGATCTAGCGAATGTTCATTTACGTTTGACACTAACTTGACCCAATTCTTACATCCAGTGCATAATTGTGTTTTGCTATTAATTTATTAAGGAATGTGGGCGGCGTGACATTATGAAGTGTTTATTACTTTGTTTTCCAACTCTCTTTCTCTCTACATCTTTTTAGCGCTTCCGGTACATGGGGCTGGTACCACAGGGTGATAATATATTGCTTGCACTCTGCCTATGCTACTGGATTTGCCTGTTATTATTATTAATAATATGTGTGTTGTATTAAGTCTCATTCACTTGGTATTTTTACTTCCTATCACAGCCTTGTCACACAGACACACACACACGGTGGTTTTATGGTGTGAATCATTGTTGATGTTCATCTTATCGAAACTTGTGGTGTTTCAACGTCATTCACCATATACATACGTGTTTCACTATATTTGCCTGTTCGTGTGTATTTTTTGTTGATATTCTGTAAGTGTGCCGATAAAAGTTGTGTGTGTGTGCATGTTTGGTGGCTGGTGTTGAGGATCTAGAGCCACAGCATTCAATGTTGAATTCTTCTCAACATTCCACCATGGTTCGTGCTTGTGTGTATGTATATGTGTATGTATGTGTGTGTGTGTGTTTTTTTTAAAGACACAAACCTGCAATGAACGTTGCATATGTTGCATCTCGTTGCATATTTGTCGTTTGTGGAGCTGAAATGGCGTCGTGTTCAACATTCTTTCTTGCATGGTGCTGTGTTTCCAAACGCAACCCGCTCTCCAAAAGTCTCACCACAGTTTTGGCGACTATCTCTGATGCTTATCAGTTTGTCACCGGTTCTTGTTGGTTGAGAAGTTTCACTCACGTTGATTGCCACTGCTGTAGTATGTTGCTTGTTTCAAATCATCGAGTGGTTTTCAACTCGGTTGTCAATTTACGCTCTCCATTCGGGCACTCCACTCTCCTCAACAACACACACACACACACACATACACACACAAGAACAACAACAACAGCGAACGAATGGGATAGGTGACTTCACATCGAGATGTTGACCAAGATAGTGACCAAGAAGTAGAGTATCACACAATGCACGAGAATTAGAATACTAGCAAAGATTAATTAACTGTCGTCACACCTCAGCTGTCATCTGAACCTATTGCATCCGATCCGTGTGTATGTATGTGTGTGTGTGGGTGTAATTAACTGTATTTTCATTGTCTTCCCTCTGTACCTTGTAACGTCTCCAACACAAGATACAATTGCCGAGAGAGAGAACGTGCCCGTACCACAGGATGAGCTGTAGGCAGGTGGGGCTTTATTCAAAGAAACGGCAGTTTTTCCGTTGTATCTCCGTTGCTGAACTCCTCGGGTGTGTTGCGCTACCAGTACCACGCCCCAGTACACCAAGGTGCACTAATCTACTATCAACACGCAGTCATAAGCTCTATGAATTGCAGAAAGTTTGCACAGGGGAATATGCAACCACATTCATTACACAGTAGCATATGGGGCCAGTAAACCGAATATGCTCGAATATGGACGTGATTTGGCATCGTCATTGTGTGTGTATGTGTGTGTGTTTATGTGTGTGTATATGTGTGTGTGTGTGTGTATATGTGTGTGTGTGTGTATATGTGTGTGTGTGTGTGTGTATATGTGTGTGTGTTTGTGTATATGTGTGTGTGTGTGTCAGTGTCTAGTACTTATATGTACTTATATGTACTCACATACAAATTCATGGAAAGCTGACTCACTCGCTCTCGTATAATTTTCCTTTCACACAAAATGCACCACCTTTTCGGCGATTTCGGCGAAACACAATACTGTGTGTGTGTGTGTGTGTGTGTGTGTGTGTGTGTGTGTCTGTGTGTGTGTGTGTGTCTCTGTGTGTGTGTAAGTGCAATCGCGTGTTGTTCTGGGCTTCAACACGCCAAATACAAAGTGCCACATTGACCTTGACTATTCATGAATATGTGTGTTGTATTGTTGTTTGCCGCTGAGGTACACATCACATCAGGTGTTCACTATTTGTGTGTGTGTGTGTGTGTGTGTGTGTGTGTTGTGACGTCACTGACGTCTGTTTTATCGCAAGTCTGATGCTATTAACAGTAACTGGGAAAATAGTATCCCAGACCTGCGCACGTTTTGTCATTATACACACACACACATTGAAAATAATTGCATTCATTTATGCAACGATAATAATGATGATTAGTATAAAAATAATTGTTATTATGTGTTTTTTTCTATTTGAGATATATTTGCAGGTTTGTGGACTAGTTAATTGAGAATCATTTTGCCTCTTGTGTAGTAATGCATCTCTACGTTACTATATATGTGTGTGTGTGTGTGGTGTTTTGTAGGTGCGTTTCTACCGCAACGGCGATCGTTTCTTCGGCGGTGTCGTGCTGGTCGTATCGTGCGACCATTATCGTAGCTGGCACAGTCTACTGACCGCACTCAACAACTCGCCGCCGCTGACACAGTGCGTCGACGGACTGCCTTCGGGCGTGCGTCAATTGTTCACCGTCGACGGCAGCCGGCTGCACAGCGTCGAGCAGCTGCTATGCGACGATTTGACGGACGGCGGCGGCTCTGTGGTTTGTGCCGGCAGCGAGCCGTTCCGTCAACTCGACTACTGTGCCATTCAGTCGCCGCTGGCGTGGTGTGACGCACGTCGGTCCACTCCCTCGTCGACCGGATCCGTCAAACAGGCGATGTCTTCGCAGCAGCGGCTGGCACCACATTTGGCCGCCGGTTCGCCGCAGTTGTCTGACGTGCCGGCAACAAGTTCGACGCCTCCGCTGTCGACGGCCGGACACTGCTCCTCATCAACCTCGTCTGTGTCGGTGATTGGCGCGGCAGTGGCGACAGGCATCTCTCCCGCGTCCAACGGTCTGGCTCAACTAAGACAGGTGTGTGTGTGTGTGTGTGTGTGTTGGGTCGGGTCAGACTAGGAGGCCGCTTTCAGTTTGTCACCACTTCCACACATACAAGCTGGCGACAAACACGTGTGTGCGTTTTAAGTGCGCTTATGTATATGCTCCTTAAACACACACACACACACACACATACATAGCACATTTGATAATAGCATTGTTTATTATGCCAAGACCAAGCTCAGAGACAAGTTAATCAAAATTTCACTGTTTACGTCTGTGTTTTTTAATGTGTGTGTGTGTGTCTGTGTATATGCTTGTGTTTGTATATGTATGTATGTGTGTGTGTGTGAGATCAGGGTGTGTTATCATCGCTTGTGTGTGGCGGAGTCGTTGGCTACTTATCTCCGACCGCGTCTGTTGGCGGCTCGACGCGCGACTATATTCGACCTCGTCTAGTGTGTGTGGTGCGCTGTGGACGACGGCCGCGACGCGTCGTGCGTTTCCTGCTGAACCGCCGCACGGCACACTCGCTCGACCAGGTTCTGCAGCAGCTGTCCGAACTGGTGCGACTCGACTCAGGTGCCATCAAGAAGCTGCTCTCTGCCGACGGATCCCAGGTAGTCAGGCCCTCTCTCCCTCTCTCTCTCTCTATCTCTCTCTCTCATACACACACTGATATCTAACGGTTGAGTGTGTGATGTGTACGTCTAACTGAAGTAGAAGGATAGTTGGTGAGTTTATGTGGGCAGCTGAGTGTAGACGAGCGTTTCTCGATCTTTTTCAGTGTTTCCGCACCCTTTTCTAATGAGCAGTCAGTTACCAACGAAGTAATAACAAAAGCTTTGCTATTCAATATTAATTCATACAAATTTACAGTTTCCTTTTGTTTCCCTTAAGTTTATTTCCTGGAAAAATAGCTGAAGCGTGTGTTAGTTAGTTCTTTCACAGGAATACTCAGTTAACAACCCGTGCTGTAGGCAGGAATGTTTGTGAACGATATTTACACACACACACACACATCTTTCTATCTCTCTCGCTTCCTCGCTTTCTTGTACACTCAGCTGTTGTGTGTGTGTGTTTGTGTGTGGTTTTATTGTCAGGTGCGTGAGCTGCATGATTTTTTCGCCAGCGAGGACGTGTTTTTCGCCTACGGCAACGAGAAGCATCGTGTCGAGGATTTCGAGCTTCATGCTGACGAAGCCAAGTGGATTGCCGGCAAGGTGCGAGACATTGCTTGTCACGTGTCACATTCTATTTCTCCATAATATTCCATAATATTCTCAACTTTGACAGAATTTGCCGACATCAATGCAATGCTTATTTTGTACAGCAGCCGTGAGGAATCTAATAAATGTTCTATTTGAACGTCATCAGGCTACCAGAAACGAAAATAAATAAATTAATAAATGGACGCATTTGTCCTTCTATCCGACCTTTAATTCCCCAATTTCTCAGTTGCTTCATTCTCCTTCATCGTCCTAAAACCCACAGCTCACGTACCGCCGGTATAGACAGTGCCTTCTCTAATCTGTTCAGTGTATATTCCATCACACAGTCACACAGGGCACGAATATCACACAGTGGCTTTGTACTCAGTCACATTGTGTTAGCTTTACACTTTATATCAGTGGTTCTTAAACATTTTCACTGATTCCCCAGACTTCTTAATGAGCCATCTCTTCTTCATTTTCCACACAACAGCGCTGATGAATTCAATAAATTCACTTGTTACATCAAAGTAAATGTCAAGAGTTTTTTTGAAACGAAAATAAACTCATTTGAATTGATAAAAACACACACATAGTTGTCCTGTTCTGTCCGACCTTTAGCTTCCCACTTGGCAACTCTTCCATTCCCCACCAATGGGGAATTGCCCACATACAGGTTAAGAACAACTGCTCTAAACTCTCACCTGTATATATGTGTGTGTGTGTGTGTGTGTGTGTGTGTGCAGAGTCACGCCCGCCTACAGTGCGGTCAGTTATCGAGCAGTCGACGGCGTCCGTTCAAGACAGCGGCCGGCGGCGGTGGTGAGCCGTGGTCTGACGTACGGCAGGCTGCGTCGGCCGCATGCCGCACTCTGGCCACGCCGGGCGCTCGTCGCCGCCGCAACCGCGCCTCACGAGCCGCCGCCGCCGACGTCAACGGCGTCTCGCGCGCTGCTGCACCCACCACCAACGGCAGCAATGATAACACAGACTCGAGCGATGCGGCCGGCACCGCAGCGGCGCCGGGCCAGGACGCCGTCGTGCCGGCCGACGTGCAGCGACGCTACTGGATCGGTCGCAAAATCGGCGACGGCAATTTCGCCGTTGTCTATCAGTGTGTGCACAGGTGTGTCAAAGAAAGACAATATATTGACGCTCATGCGTTAGTATGGTGCGTTGCTTCCGTCAACAATATAATGACACAACAACACATAATAACACAACACAATATGTACAACAATACGACGTACAAGGCAACGATTTCACATTTAAATTGACTGAAAGACATATTTGAGGATTATGGATAGTTTTTTATTTCTTCTGGTTTTGTACTCTGCTTGAATGAAAAAAACTTATAAACTTGTGTGTGTGTGTGTGTGTGTGTGTGTGTGTGTGTATTTGGCAATGATGTTTCGTCTTGTACATTTGTATATTGACAACTTGTGTTTCTCTCACGCGGTACTAAGCACAGTATTTGCTCGTCTCTCTCTGTGTGTCTGTGTGTTTATTTTTGCCTCGTGTGTCTCGCTAGGCTTTCATATGATTCATGTGTGTGTGTGTGTGTGTGTGTGTGTGTGTGTGTATATTTGGGATTTGACATTCTATGGCTGACCACTGGGCTATTGCTACGTCTGTCTGTGTGTGTGTGTTTTTTTGTGTGTGTTTTTGTGTGTGTGTGTGTGTGTAATTTATCATGTATTGTCACGGAATAATCACACGTACACACACACAGTAACAATATACACAATAAACAGTGGTAATGTGGGTTGAGCCGCGGCTCTTGAACGAATGTATATATCACATCAATGTATATCTATGTATATCTATGTATAACATCACATTCTTATACGCCACATGATACATGAAGACGTCTGCGTGTGTGTGTGTATGTGTGTGTGTGTGTTTGGCAGGCTGAACGGTGATGAATGCGCTGTCAAGGTGATTGACAAGTCGAAATGTGTCGGCAAGGAGGATATGATTGACAACGAGGTGGCGATTTTGCGCTCGGTGCGTCACGACAACATTATCCGACTGGTCGAACATATCGAGTGTCCTCAGCAATCTGCCGTTTGTCTCGTGCTGGAATTTGTCAAGGTCGGCCGTCTTTCATATCCAAGCGCTTTTTGCTAGCTGAAATTCTTGTATTCTTGTATAATTCTTGGTTTATGGCACACTTTTAACAGTGTTTTTTTCCTAGCTGGGGATGATGGATAATGGAAACCAAAAAGTATTCCACATTTCACAGAGCATTTCCAACGGTTTCAATCGGTTTGCATTTAACGACTGCCTGCCTATAACGCTCAGTATTTCTCACGCGCACCATTCTGCTACCATACTCGGCTCAAAGCTGAAACGTTATGTTTTTTCTTATTTATTAGCGTTTTTTGTGGTGATTTTTTCTATACTGTTTCAGGTTATCTCTGTTTCCAAACTATCACTCATCATTGTATGTGTGTCTGTAAAGTAAAGTAAACAGCTTTACGTCTTTGATCAGTCTTTTCAGTACGAAAATTTCACAATACACACGCACACAACACACACACACTCACATATATACAAATACACAAACACACAGTTACATACACATCAACACACACACGCACACACATATATACACATCATAGATATATGCATATAGAGACAAACGTAGAATACACAATGTTTACAGTGTAGAAACTGTGTGTGTGTGTGTGTGTGTGTGTGTGTGTGTACATGTGTGTGTACATGTGTGTGTGTGTACATGTGTGCGTGTGTGTGTGTTTGTGAGCTATCATAATGATAGACCAATCTGATCAGATGAAATCAACTGTCACAAGTTGTATGTATACATGTGTGTGTGTGTACATGTGTGTGTGTGTGTGTGTACATGTGTGTGTTTACATGTGTACATGTGTGTGTGTGTGTAGGGTGGTGACCTGTTTGATGCCATATCTGCCGTGTCGCGGTACTCGGAGCCGGAGGTGGGCGGCATGCTGCACGACCTGTGTGCTGCTCTCTCCTACCTGCACCAGCAAAGCATCGTGCATCGAGATGTGAAGCCGGAGAATTTGCTGTTGGTTGAACGCGCCGACGGGTCGAAGAGCATTAAACTGGCAGATTTTGGCTTGGCGCAGCGGGTGTCCGGTCCTCTGTACACTGTGTGTGGCACGCCCACCTACGTGGCTCCCGAGATTCTCGCCGGCACAGGATACGGAGTCAAGGTGCCACTTACCCACTGCTCATTAACTAATTACACGCAATCCCAGTCTAATGGGAAGATTGTACAGGCAGTATTACCGCCATGCGTTGGCCCCATGTATCAGACACGCCCCAAAAAAGGCATACAAAGCTTGATATAATTCCTAACTTGTGTTTATTCAGTGTTCTTCATTGATCGTCTGTTATTTTATTAAATATTATATTTTGTGTGTGTGTGTTAGGTGGATGTGTGGGCGGCGGGCGTGATCACCTACATTCTGCTGTGCGGGTTCCCGCCGTTCGGCTCGGCCGATAACAATCAGGAGGAGCTGTTTGACTGCGTGTTGTCTGGCCAGTTTGAGTTTATCGCGCCCTACTGGGACGATATCAGCGAGGCCGCCTGTCAGCTCATCATAGCCATGTTACAGGTGAGATGCCCAGCCGACAACGCACGAGTTTTCATCCGTATTTATCTCGCTGTTTCTCCGTTAGCTCTTATAGAAGAAACAGTAATTTCCCAAACAGGCGTGCAATCATTGGGAATAATTTTTAGTCAGTTGTGTTTCGTGTTAGTTAGGCTTCGTGTGTGTGTGTGTGTGTGTGTGTGTGTGTGTGTGTGTCAAGTTCAGCTACCATATTGCTCCCGCCATAAGACCTCTTTTCTCAAATATGACACGCATTACCAAACCAAGCCAAATAATTGGCTAATTCAGACTTGGTTCAATACATTCTTACTGCAAAATTTTACTTGTTTTCGTTTTAGAAAAGACTTGGAGCGCTTCAATCACAGCGGCGGTATTTTCAAACAAATTTTGTTCGCCGCTCAGTATTGTGTGTGTGGGTGTGTGTGTGTGTGTGGGTGTGTGTGTGTCTGAGCGTTGTGGTTTACTGTGTATGAAATTTGTTGTTGATGTTTGAGTAACGAGGTATTATTCTGCTGGCGCAGGTGGATTCTGATGCCCGCTTCTCTGCCGACGATGTACTGGTGCATCCGTGGGTGTCTGTAAGTCCAGCACACACACACACAAACACAAACAAACAAACACACGCACACAATATAATATACATTTGAAATATCGCTATTTTTGTGTATATATATAGTTTAATATGTTACGCTGATACTAACTGTTCTTTGTTGTATGTTACTTGTGTTATTTTTATGTTGTATGTTATTGTTGTTGTATGTACATGGCATAGTCATGAAATAATGTTATTAAAAATGTGAATTGTCTGTGTAAAAAGCTTGTGTGTGCTTGACAAATTATTAGCCTACTTGTTTGTATTGTTTTGTGTGTGTATTTGTGTATGTGCAATAAACATTCAACAACACACACACACACACAAACAGTTGATATTTTTCTGAGCAGCAAAAACATGCATGCTGTTCTCACTAGAAACACATTACATACACTGTGTTTGTTTGTGTTTGTGTGGGGAGTAGAGTAGTTGTTCTGAGCAGCAGACGTACCTGCAGAAGGCCGACCGTCGGCGTCTTCGCTGGAACGATCTGGAGATGAGTGACAATCAGATGAGCTCGAGCATATCACCAGTGAGATTCCTCCATTCTCTCTCTCTCTTTCTCTCTTTCTATTCACCTGTTCGCCAGCCTCTTGTACTACCAGTGCTGTGTAAACTCAGCGACTAAGACGCCGCAGCCAAATTACAGCTAAATCCGCGCTTCAAATTGTGCACATTTTAAAATGTATATTAGTCTGTTTATGATGTGTGATATATTGACTAAAGTAAAGTAAGTAAAGTAAATTGCTTTATTGTACTCCAATAAGTAGGCTTTTCAGTACAAACAACATAAACACAAACATAAGCACATACTAGGATGAAAATACACCATACATGAATCTAGCAGCATCATAATTTAGCCGCTTTCTTCCAGCTTCAGTTCTGATTGAAGGATAAATTATATCTCCTTTGCGTGTGTTGATTGTTTTTTCACTTCGTTGAACAGTTTCAAATATTATGGATGGCTCTTGTGTAAGTAATATGGAGTTCACAAGTCGTTTTCGATTCTTGGTGACAATGTCATTGATAGTTGGCAGGCCCATTTGACTGTATGTGTGTGTGTGTCTGTGTGTGTGTGTGTGTGTGCTTGTCAGGCTCGGTCGTTGCCGTGTCTGGCGGCATCCATGCAGTCTCCAGTATCTTGACGTAATCCATCGCGTTAACGCACACACACACATACAGACGTGTATGTCTTGAAGCCCACCTGATTTTGTAAATGAATCATGTTTGTATCGATTTCGTGTATTTATGGCCTAAATGCTTACACATACACACACACACACACACACACACACACACACATACATACATTATTTGTCATGTATGAAAGAGTGTGGTGATTTTTTTCGAAATTTGTCGTAATGTGTGTGCGTGTGTGTAATAGTTGTGGTTGGTGTGGTCTATGACTTATAGCTTTACCTGAACACGTGCGTGTGTATGTATGTCTGTGTGTGTGTGTGTGTGTGTGTGTGTGTGTGTGTGTGTTTGTCTGTGTGTGTGGGCATTGCGTCGTCAGCTGACTTAATTTGTGCAAAATCAACGAATAATATGCATGTATTTTCAGAATGCGCTGTTTTCTATTGTGTATATCGTGTTTTTTTTTCTATATTGAATATCGAATTGGTGGCGATTAATGCGGCGACACGCGGGTGCCCTACACTACAAGTGTCGTGCACAGCTCGCTTTTTGATTGTTGGTCTTGCATTGCAACGCTGGTTGGTAATTGATGCTTGAAGCAAGGCCGTGGTGGAATACAACGACGACCTCAACTGTACTAAGCTCGTGTTTTCTACCCAATAATAATCAGATTGTCTGTTCAAAAGTACTGACTCCACACAGAAACGTATTTCAACTTGGAAACACACAAATGACTGATATTTATATATTTACAACACCAACCAACCTTATATCGAAAGTCTTTGTGAGTGGCGCTTTCAAATGGTGGCTACTGTAGAAACGAACGTTCTCGAAAATACCATGACTCACTGACACACTTCAGATTGACGACGATCTAAAACAGGGTTGCGAGACTATAGTTTTTAAAGAGTGCTTGGAACCTTGTGAAAAATACAAGAGAATATGTGTGTGCCTACGTTTTTCTCTTGAAGAACGCATTTCTCACAAGAACTGTAACCTGTATTTATAAATATTGAATTTGAAAAGTTTTGTTATAACGTCGTTTGTATTTTAATATATTTCTTATAGCTATCAATAATCCATAGAACGAGAGAACAGACTGATATACACCGAAAAGATTAATAAGAACCACTGGTCTAAAATCTCATCATGTCTTCTCACATACTCGTAATCCACACACACACACACCTCTCCGACAATATTTCCCATCATCTGTGCGTCGATTACAACCGAAACACGTTCAAAATGGTTGATGTAATTCAAAACACAATTTCCAAGTCTCCAGCGGGGAAATTCACTTGTGGCCGCTTTTGATTGTGACATTCAGTCGACTGTCGCCCGCTTTTCAAACCCTGCCAAAAAAACACGAAGAAGAAGGCAGAGCCGGAGCAACCGCCCCCCGTATCCCCGGCCGGGGGGGGCCGAATGTTGAGGGGCCCCGTTGCTTCACGTATCATGTTAAAATTTATCATATTTATTATGTATAATCTTTACCTTTTTGCTCAGATGTTTTCACCTGAACTTGTATTATGTGATTATGTCTAATAAATAAATTCATTATTTGGTGATTTATTTATAATGTGGGCCCCAAGTGTTGCCTTCGGGGGGCCCCATAAGTCCACGCAACGGCTCTGGAAGAAGACGTTTCTCGCCAGTCTCCTGAAGCCTTCTCGCTAGCCTTCTGAAGCTTCGAATCGAATAGAATCGAATATTCAAGCTTCGAATGGAAAATCGAAGGCATAGAATATTTAAGAACAGCGAATGGAGTTGGAGTTCATTTTTTCATAATTATTTTATGCGCTCGTACAGGACTGGTCCATTGGCGGATCCATGGTATAATTTTTCGGGAGGCTGAATGATGTATGAGTGACTAGGTAGCGTGTGAAAGTCATAACTTGGGACATTTTTCTATGATATATACACACATTTACACAAAAGATAATGTGCGAATATGCTTTGCCATAATGCTTATATCAACAAATTCTACAGAAAGAGATTTGCTCTTGACTTCTTCTAGTGAACCTCTTGGTTATCAAGATTTGATGGAAACATTTTGGGTGGGGAGTTTCAGCCCCGTGAGCCCCCTCTGGATACGGACTTATGGACCGGCACTAAGCATAGACAAACTAGGCCTCCTAGAATTAGTGGAGGCCTCGCATTGAACTCATGAGAAAGATTATTTATATTGTGTTAATCATGAAAGATTCGACATATGTCTATGGATTATAGAAAATTCATTCGACATTTTGCTGCCATTAAATTATTATTATTATTAATTACAGGCAAATCCAGTAGCATGGGAAGAGTGCAAGCACTATTACCACCCTAAGGTGGCCCCATGTACCGGAAGCGCCCAAAAGATTCAGAGAGAAAGAGAGTTCGAAGAGAAAAAAGTCTAGAAAGAGAGTTGGAAAGAAAATAATAAATAAATAACAATAAATAATAAACCATTATCCGATAACAATCCATAATGTCACTCCGTGACAATACATATGATTCAATAAGAAACATCCAACAATAAATATAAATATGATTCAATAAGTAACAACAACACAAATAAATATGATTCAATAAACAATAACACCAATAAATATGATTCAATAAACAACAACAACAATAAATATGATTCAATAAACAGCAACAACAATAAATATGATTCAATAAACAACAACAACAATAAATATGATTCAATAAACAGCAACAACAATAAATATGATTCAATAAACAACAACAACAATAAATATGACTCAATAAACAGCAACAACAATATATATGATTAAATAAACAACAACAGCCAACACTGAGTAAAAGTATAATTTACTAAATAACAACAACCAATAATAAATAGTAATAAATAGAGAGTAAAATTGGAATAAATATAAATAAATAGAAAATAAATAACAATAAGCATGAATAAATAACAATAAATATGAATAAATATACAATTAATAAGACTCAACAGTCAATTCCGCTCTTTCAGTAGCATTTCATTTACTTTGGCCTTGAATTTGTTCAAATTGTTCTGCGAGAAAGCCTCCTCCTTCAACGTGTTCAAAGTAGACACAGTGGCCGGAAGAAAGCAACGTTGGAATTGTTTTGTACGACAACGAATTGGAGCCATGCACTGGGAATGCTGTTTGGATGTAAACCGTGTGCTTCTTGCTGCCACGAAATCATCAGGAATTGACTTGCTCATCGGATGATGGTCGTTGTGCTTGATCTTGTACAGCATGCACACGCTGCTGACCTTTCGACGATGGCAAAGATCACCAAGAACCAAGTCACCACAGAGGAACTTGCAAGTTCTAACAACTCTGTTGATGAGATTGAGGTGACAATCCGCAGCAGAAGACCACACGGGGGCGCAGTACTCTAGAATTGGCAAAATGAAACAGCGAAAACAACTTTTTGAGATTGTGCTGCTACCGAACATCCGATATGCCTTTCTTATAATTCCCAGTTTCCGCGATGCCGAACAAACTAGCTTCCGAATGTGACTCTCAAACGTCAGTTTTGAGTCTACATGTACTCCCAATATTTTGAGCTCATCACACACGTTGAGTTGGGCGTCATTTATGAGGATAGCTCCATGTGAAGGCTGAACGGTACGTGACCTAGAAACCAACAAGCATTTAGATTTCGAAGTGTTCAGCATCATATTCCACCTCTCACACCACTTCAGGACGCTGCTGAGATCGTCGTTGACCGTTTGACGCACCTGTGGTCTGTCCGAAGGAGATGAAATTACAGCCATCAAGGTGATATCATCAGCATATCCATATACAGGGTTGCGTGTGGTTGTGTACAGGTCAGCGGTGTAAATGTTGAACAAAATAGGACCCAACACACTTCCCTGCGGGACACCGGACACAATGCTCTGCCAGCCACTGTATGCTCCATCGATGGCAACACGTTGTACGCGATTGGATAGAAATTGATGCAAAACACTTAGCAAACGGCCGCCGACTCCAATGTTTCTCAGTTTTTGCAACAAGCCCTGGTGGCTCACACGGTCAAATGCTGCCGAGAAATCCAACTGCACAATCCAGGCTTCACTGCCTTTGTCTAGCACTTGCTGGAGCTCATGCGTGATAGTAAGCAGAGCGTCAGTCGTGCTGAGTTTTTTGCGGTATGCAAATTGGTTTTCCGACAGCAGATTGTTGCTCTCCAGGTACTTGGACAGTCTGGAAGATATCAAGTGCTCGAATATTTTGGACAGAATCGGCGTGGATATATATACATTATATATATACACACAAAATATTTCATATATTATATATACACAAAATATTCCAAAACATGGAATATTTTGTGAATTTTTTTTGGTATTCGGTAATTATTTTTCGTTTCATCAGGGGGTTACCAAATTCACTCTGCCTAAAGACTCCGACTTCCTAAGGCCGACCCTGAATTGTTATTGATTCCACCTTGTGCCTTGGCCACTTTGAAGCTTGCAAATAATTGCCAAGTAATCACGTGAATCACTGACTACTGCGCCTTTATGAGCGCCGTTTTATTTGATTTACAGCCCCGTTACCATTACGAATTATGTTCAAATATTTACATTGTGAAGGTTAATGGGGTGTTTTACGCCGAGTACTTCACAAAGGACTGTTTATGTCTTGTATGTATGTGTGTGTGTTTGTGTGTGTGTGTGTGTGTGTGTGTTTGTTTGTTTTGAATGGACCATTGATTTTAGCGTGCTCAATAACCCGGGATAATTACAATTGGTTCTTATTGGCGTAATATGAACAATGTGGCTATTTGAAATAATGTGTGTATGTGTGTGTATGTGTGTATGTGTGTGTGTGTGTGTGAGTGTGTGTGTGGCGGTTTGTAATGTGTATACACTTAGTCGTCCACTTATCCCACGACGTGTGACATCCCTGTTTTGAACCAGGCGCGCCGTACGGGAATTTTCAGGCGAGGCGAATTTTCAGGCGAGGCGAATATATATTTGTATATTTATATATAATATAATATAATATATTTGCGTCAAAAGTGTCCCACAAGATTTGGCACGTGACTTTTTTGCAGAAAACAGTGTCTGGCAAAGCTTAGATTTTCTTGAGTTTTCACAAGAATATGAACATATATTATTGATTTGTAGTTATGAAAAATAAGATTCATCAATGTTTTGTGGAAGTTATTTTATCAATACAATATTATATTTATTAAAATTGAAGGTGAAAGCGTTTGGGAAACATGACATTGGATAAAAATTTGCTCTTTTTTGGCGTTTGCTCAATGAAAATGCATCCTATACTTGCAACAATACATGCATTATTAACAGATGGAAAAATCGGTGAAAAAATGGCGACTTCTGAACGCGTTAACTGGCGCTCTTCGCTCCAAGGCGGACGCAATGGGAGATGTGGAGGAGAACAGTGACGTCACCGCTGGTTTGTGTATGATCAGTAAAAGCCCCTATCAGATCATCAAGGTGTGAGCTCCACAAGCTGTTTTCACGCGCCTAGTGGCGTGCAACTGAGCTAATATCAAGTATTAAAAAAAAATATAAGCTATCATGAAATAATATTGAATTGAAAAAAATTTAGAACGCTGAATATACACGATAAAAGATTGCTTTCACTTAACAGTTCATATTCATTGCGAACATTGAAATAAACATGAAAAAACGGAAATAAATATAAGAAAAAATAAACTATCTAAATAAAAAATAAGATACGTAAATATATATATATATATATATATATATATATATGTAAATAAATATATATAAGGAGAATAAAAATATAATATAATATATACAAAATAAAGTAAATAAAAATAAAATCAATATATATATATATATATATATATATATATATATATGGGGAATAAAAGTATAATATAATAAATTCAAAATATAGTAAATACAAATAAAATCAAATAAACATATATAAAATAAAATAAATATACATAAAATAAAATAAATATACATAAAATAAAATAAATATACATAAAATAAAATAAATATACATAAAATAAAATAATTATACATAAAATAAAATAAATATACATAAAATAAAATAAATATACATAAAATAAAACAAATATACATAAAATAAAATAAATATACATAAAATAAAATAAATATACATAAAATAAAATAAATATACATAAAATAAAATAAATATAGAAAAAATTATATAAAGGAAAACATTAACAAATTTCAGTAAGTAATTATTTGTCGTCTTGACTGTGTTTTAATTATGTGAATTTCTGCTCTGTCTAAGAGTGCTGCCACGGGAAATTTGGCATCTTTCACTCGACTCTACGAGGCTGACGAGAGTCGAGCTGAGTTTAGGGACGAGAAGACGGGACGAGGTGTGGCGCACTATGCGGCCAAAGGCAACTGGACCAACATCATTGAATTCATTGCAACCCGCATCGGGGGTTAGTCAAGCTAAATATATTTAATATTATCAAATAGATTATTTTATTTTCACGCGAATGAATTTTGAGTTATCCATCTATTTGTAATATTCATTCAATTGATACAAATATGAAGGAAAACACACAAAAAGAGGATTTTTATGTTTAAAAAATATATTTGTCGTTTAATATCATTATATTTATTATGAATATAATTGATATAATTATTGATATGTTATATTAATCGCACATTTCTTTATATTTTTTCATACCCCTGAAAAGCTTATGCTTGTATGTAATTTTCAATACAATTTCAATATACTTGGATAAAAACCACTAAATATCACCTGTGTATCTTAATTAATTAATTAATTTGCTTAAACAGTGGATTTTTATTGACCTTCTGCTTAATTGTCGACAGTTGCTGCTCTGAATGTGCACGATAACGAAGGCAGTACTCCACTTCATGTCGCCGTACACAGCAACTCACTACAGGCCCTTGCTCAGCTGCTAAACAGGCATGTCTCGTGGCTATTAGGGCTGATAACATCCCTGGCTCTACAGTACATTGAAATAACCGACAGAAAATTTACCATAGATGGAGGGATCATTATTAAAACAATGGCTTAATTTGTTCAAGGATTTTAACAGGCTTTTTTACTGAAAATATTGTATACACACTGGCACTTCGACACACACACACACAGATTATGTAGGTATCTTTTATAGTTTTTATATATTGGGCAAGAATGAGAGAATAATATTTTGTTTAAAATTGAAGTACGGTTTATAACTTCACATTGTCAATATATATATTTTTATATAATTGTTTAAAGCAGATTTAGCTGACGTTTGTCATATGATGCACGTATTTTTATTTCTAATTTAAACTTGTCAAAGCTGAATGAATTCATACACCCTGACCAACACACTGGTGGCATTACAGAGGGGCAGACGGCAACATGAAGGACCAGGCAGCTAGAACACCCCTGCACTTGGCTGTGACGCTAGGTCGAGCCGAGGCGGTGAGGTGTATGGCACGCATGTCCCATCTTATCGATGGTCACCAGCTGACAGAACATGGACGAGATGCACTGCAGCTGGCAGCCATTCTGGATCAACCGGAGTGTGCATCAATTCTGGTGCTCATATAATCTCCTCTCTCTCTCTCTCTGTCTATCTCTTCCTACACACTTGCACACACACACACACGCATACATGCCTGCTTTTGTCCGAGTCGTTCAGCTTACTTCTTTTGATAGATTTCCTGTTAATATTACCTCATATATAATATTTTTTACACATTTTTTTCGTTTTATATTTAATTCACGAAACAGAAGAGGCACGGAAGTGTAAACTGAAAGCAAATATAAATTAAATTTTCATTGAGCAATCCTTCTCTTGTAATTTTACTGTATCCTATTGCTGTTGGATTAATGTTTATTTGTGTTATATTTGTCATTGAATATCATTGAATATATTCATATGTCATGACATACGAATATGTACTAATATTTGTATGCTTATGTATACTTGTGTTTATGTAAATATGTGCGTGTGTGTGTGTGTGTAGCTTAGCGAGTTTGGGCTGAAGCCGATGCGTTTTTGTGACAATGGTTTCACGGCCGTGCACGAGGCTGCTCGTCGTGCTAGCTCGCGCACAATGCACGTGCTAATACAGTGGGGTGTGGACACGGGCCTGCCTCCTCACCACATGATGTCGCGGTGTGATAGCGAGGGCAACATGCCACTGCATCTCGCCGTGCACTCAGGAGATATCAAGGTGCGACCCCAATACGAGTTTCGGTAAAAATGGCATAGGAAATCATCAAATTACCTAACCTAACCTAGCATAACCTAACCTCGCCTAACATAACCTAACCTAACCTAGCATAACCTAACATAATCTGGCCCAACATAACCTAACCTAACCTAGCATAATATAACCTAACCTAACCTCGCCTAACATAACCTAACCTAACCTAGCATAACCTAACCTAACATTTCGCGTTTAATATTTAACATTTAACAGGCTATTTTTACCCAACCCCTCCCCAAAGACTCGTCGGCGTACATCCTGGGGTGTGGGGTATGAGGCTAATATACCCCCAACATATTGGCCGAGACGATGAATATGCAATTATACCCAATCCGAGAGTTCTGCTGGGTTCAGAATGTTGGCTATATTTTCATCAATATAGCAAGCATACCAAAACAGTAGCAATACACGACAAATGTGTGTGTTTGTGTGTACGCAATTATATGCAGTATAATTTTCATTGAGATATGTGTGTTGTAATTGACTAGGCATAAAATGGTTTAGGGTCTCATGTAATTGACCAGCTGAGTCAACTTTAAACACACTAATGCATAATGGCTGTCATCTCCCCGAGCCTCGACACAAATCTACGCCGATGTATACGACTGCAATCCGTGTAAATATAGCCAAAAAGCAAAATTTTAGCCGGTGAAATATCACCTGGTTGTCGCGCGGCAGGCTGTCAAGCTGTGTCTGGATTTCGGCGCCAAGATCAGCTGTCAACAGCGGGAATTGTCGACTCCAGTGCATCTCGCGTGCATCCAGGGCTCCATCGACACAATACGCGTCATGTTTGAGAGCCAGGCTAGTCACAAACTGACCATACCATGGTAACACTGTGTGGATAATGCTATCTTAGCTTACCATGGTAACACTGTATACATCATATTATCTGAGTTTAACATGGTAACACTGCTGACATTATGTCACATAAGCGTACCATGGTAACACTGTATGAACTATGTTACATGTAATTACCATGGTAATAATGTATGCATCATATTATCTTAGCTTACCATGGTAACACTGTGTGCATATGTCTAGGCGTGTGTGTATGTGTGTATATGTTTGTGTGTATGTATGTGTGTGTGTGTGTGTATGTGTGTATGTATGTGTGTATGTGTGTGTGTCTATGTGTGTGTGCATGTACGTCTATGTGTGTCTGTTTGTCTATGTATGTGTGCATGTACGTCTATGTGTGTGTGTATGTGTCTATGCGTGTCTGTGTGTGTGTATGTGTCTATGTGTGTCTGTGTGTATGTGGCTATGTGTGTACGTATGTGTGTGTATGTGTCTATGTGTGTACGTATGTGTGTCTATGTGTATATGTGTGTCTGTGTGTATGTGTATGTGTGTGTCTATGCGTGTCTGTGTGTTTATGTGTCTATGTGTGTGTGTATGTGTCTATGTGTGTGTGTGTGTGTATGTGTATGTGTGTATGTGTCTATGTGTGTATGTGTGTGTATGTGTGTTAGCCTATGTGTTATGTGTTGTGTTATGTGTTAGCGTAGTGTTATGTGTGTTAGTTATGTATATGTGTGTGTATGTGTATATGTGTATTACTATGTTACATGTGCTTACCATTGTAATATTTAATACATAATATTTTAGCTTACCATGGTAACACTGTGTGTCTATGTCTATGTGTGTGTGTTTGTGTGTGTCTATGTTTGTGTTTGTGTGTGTATGTGTGTGTGTTAGCCTGATGAGAAGTGGACAGCATTGAGTCTGCGAGACTCGGCCGATATGACTCCAGTGCAATGTGCCGCCAAGTTCAACCACTGTCATCTACTCAGATACTTATCTGAACAGGTGAACTGTACACACACACACACACACACACACACACACACACTGACACACACACACTGACACACACACTGACACATAGACTGACACACACACTGACACACACACACACACATACACACAAACACACTGACACACACACAGTTAATTAGGAAAATGAGAGATTATGAAGAAACAGATCGAAATAAAAATTGACCTTACTCAATGAAAATATTACATGAAAGTATACAAAACAAAAACACATATGAAACTAGGTTGAAATAATAATTAATGAATATATTAACTCGTTCTGTTATTCATTTTCGAACTGCAAACACTCAGTTTCAGCACAAAATCATGTTCATTAGCTCTCTTCTTCTCGATTAAACTTGTATTGATCAAGCTCTGTCTCTCCATATCTTTTGGTTAGCTTCCAGTACACATGGGATCACCGCACAGGGTGGTTATAGTGCACTTGCACTCTTCCCATGCTACTGAATTTGTCTGTAATTAATAATAATAAAATTAATAAGCAAGTTGAGGTGTATTTGGTGATGTTGCACGTGTTGACGTGTTGCACGTGATGTTGCACGTGTTGACAGGGTGCCGACATGGACATGACGGGCGGCGGTGGGGGTAATGGGGGTGACAGTGGGGGTAACGGGACAGGGGCAGGCAGCACCTCACTCATGCTGGCCGCTGATAACGGCTCGTGGCGGGCGGTAGCGGAACTGCTGATGCTTGGAGCAAAGGCCGAGCGAGTGGACAGCTCAGAACGCAGCTTCCTGCATTACTACGTGATGAGGGGCGGTAGTCTGGAACAACTCACTCTTATTACTCAACATGTACGTCTGTGTGCTTATATTGATGATTTGTTATTATATTATATATTAAATATCGATATAGTAATATTTCATGTATTATATATATATATATATTAATTAACTCACTGTACATATATCTTGTATTATTTATCTATCTATTTACTGACTCATTGTTGCTTCAAATCGAATTTTGAGTGTATGTGTGTGTATTTGTGAGCAGCTCTGATTCCACTTATTTACCTGGTTTCATCTTAACACACGCACACACGCACACACACGCACACACGCACACACGCATACTTATTTTCGTATATTCTGATTTCTGATATTTGCGTGTTTATACGGCCTAATTGTGAAGCGGAGAGTAATATTATTGTTATTATTATTATTAATATTATTATTATTATTATTACTAACTACAAGCAAAGGATCAGTGAGAGATGAGCGCATGCACTAGCGATGCAATACCTCTCTTCATGCACCAGCAATGCAACATATTGTTTGGCTGGCAGAAATACGACGCCCAGTTGAAACAGCTGCTCGACCAGCAGGACGTGCACGGCTGCACGGCGCTGCATTACGCCGCCCTCAAGGGTCACATCGGCTGTGCGGACAGTCTGATTGGTCGAGGCGCGTGCTGCAATGTCAAGAGCGCCACCAATGAAAGTCCTCTGCATTTGGCCGCACGGTGAGTGGTGAATTGTTTTGTTTTTAATTCATGTGCGGTGGCCGTTTTTTTGAGGCACTGGAGAAGGTGAGTATTTGTTGGACTCCGTGGTGCAGTTGTTAGCACATCCGCCCCACAAGTGGGAGGACCGTGGTTCGAACCCCGGCGGAGAGAATTTCTTTGAGTGAATTTTATAATCCAACAGCCCCTGTCCACCCAGCAGTAAATGATGGTATCATGTATCAGTCATGTGTTGTGTCATGCATTCTGGGGAGGTGGCCCTCTCTAATACGTCTTCCGTCCTTGTGGCGCCATAGCGTGGAGAGGGTTGGTTCTGCGGTGGCAGCGAGCTGCACGGGACACACCTGTGTGTGTTCATAAGCTTCGGCTTCTTCCCGTGTAGCAGCTGTCATTTGAGGCCTTTAACCTTTAACATTTGAGATGAGAAAAAAGGAAGTACAATCCAAGGATGGTGCCGGCCCTGTTGTATTTTCTCTCTCCCCTTGAATACGGCACGAAGAGAAAGGGAAGAACACTGAGAAGAGGAAAAGGAGGTTGGCTTTTAGTCGCCTGCTCTTACACGAAATGCAGCGGGTACGGCGACAATATTCTTATTCCCTGCCGCCCCAAAAACTGAATGGTGGTTGTAGTTTTATATATATAAGTTGATATGTAACATTATTGTGCGTGGATACCGTAGTCTCGTGTGTTTAGTGTGTAGCTCTCGAAACGCACCGGGTCAGGGTTCTATTCTCCCAGAGTATGAAAACTTCCTAGTATGTTAATTCTTACAACAAATTTTCATGTGACTGCTGGTGTGAGTGTCCATGTATGTGTGTGTGTGTGTGTGTGTGTGTGTGTGTGTGTGTATGTGTGTGTGAGTGTATGTGTGTGTGAGTGTATGTGTGTGTGTGTGTGTGTATGTGTGTGTGAGTGTATGTGTGTGTGAGTGTATGTGTGTGTGTGTGTGTATGTGTGTGTGAGTGTATATGTGTGTGTGTGTGTGTGGTCTGTTCATGTAAATATAATAAAAAACTATAAACAACTATATAAAAATTAAAATATAATAAAATAAAACTTAAAAACTATGCCAATGTCATTATTCTTATTGTCTTTATGTGTTGACTGTGTCACACTTGTATGTTTTTCATACCTGTGTTCTTGTTGCATGTGTTCATATCTGCGTCTATGTGCATGACTGTTTTATATATTGCTTTCTGTTTGTCTGTATCTCTGTGTGTCCATGTGTATATATGTGTTAGTGTGTGTGTGCAGGTGTGTTTGTGGGTGTTTGCTTATTGGTGTGTTTGTGTGTGGGTGTATGTGTGTGCAGCGCCTTAGAGACCCTCCGGGTGTAGGGCGCTATATAAATGTCTTACTGTACTGTACTGTACTGTACTGTACTGTGTGTCATTGGCGCAGACATGGTCGCTACAATACAGCTCGACTGTTGCTGGATTCCTCGCAGGGTCAGTTCATTATGAACGCCATCGACAGCGAGGGACGCACCCCCCTGCACCTGGCCAGCGAGTACGGTACGTGTGTGTTTGTGTGTGTGTATGTGTGTATGTGTATGTGTGTATGTGTATTTGTGTATGTGTTTCGTGTGTATGTGTGTTTGTGAGTGTGTGTTTGTGTGTGTGTATGTGTGTGTGTATGTATGTATGTGTATTTGTGTATGTGTATGTGTATGTGTGTGTGTATGTATGTGTGTGTATTTGTGTATATGTGTGTGTATTTGTATGTGTATGTGTATGTGTATGTGTGTATGTCCTTGTGTGTGTATTTGTGTGTGTGTATTTGTGTGCGAGTGCCCATGTGTGTGTGTTTGTATGTGTGTGTATTTGTGTGTGTTTGTGTTTGTGTATGTGTGCTTGTGTGTGTGTGTATTTGTGTGTGTTTGTGTATGTGTGTATTTGTGTGTGTTTTTGTACAATTTGCTTCTGTATACGGGCTACTGACAATTTTTGGTAAATAAGTGCATACTGGAGCTATAAGGCTTACTCCCATGTGTAGGAGACCGCCTATTTTTAAAGTGAAGGTTCAGACCAAAAAAGACGGTTCTTATACACGGAATTATGTGTTACCAGGTCACAATCGCGTGGTTCAATTGCTGCTTCATCGAGGAGCGTTGGTGATGCGAGATTTCTCCGGTCTTACAGCCCTGCACGCGGCCGCCGTCGGGGGTTTCACTCACACGGCCTCAATGCTGCTGCACGTGCACGCTCAGCTGCTCGATGTGCAGGATAAAAGCGGTGTTAGTATAGTACACACGCAATTACAACGGCAGCGTTATCCAGTGGAAGTTATACCAACGGCAGCATTTTCTCACAGTTTAGTATAATACACACACTATTAAAACGGCAGCGAGATCCAGTGGAAATTATACCAACGGCAGCATTTTTCACTGTTTGCTCTTGTTTAATAGTTCCCTCAACTCCATTAATTATTATATTGCTTCAGAATACATCCTATTCGTTAGCTGGCGTGTTTTAATTCCATTTGTACTTTTTAGTTAATTTTTCAAATATCGAAATTATGATTTATATTGTCAATTTTAATTTCAAACATTTCGTTATTGTTATCTATTCATTTATATTTTTCAAGTAATTCTATTTTATCTACTCTTTCTCTTTCATTGATATATATTTGTCATTTTTTTCTGTCAAGTTGTCAAGTTTTTCCTTTGCACCAGGTTATGCCAATTATATGAAAAATATATAATAAATATAAATATGAAATAATACATAATATATTTATATTATAAATCAGGCTATAAGTATTAATATTTCTTATACCCATTTATCCGTGAGTTTCAACCTGTGTGTGTGTGTGTGTGTGTGTGTATGTGTGTATGTGTGTATGTGATGTGGTTGGCAGCGTACTGCTCTACACGTGGCGTGTGGGGCTGCCAGGGTGTCCATGGTCACTCTGCTGCTGGACAGATCGTGTCAGCTGTTGGCCGACGGTGACGGAGTAACTGCCGTCGATCTGTGCATCAAGGAGAAGCTGGCCGACACGGCACGAGCCATGTTCCTCAATCATCTTTCAGGGTAGATCGACTGTCACTATGTCTAGAACAGTGCTTCTTAACCTGGGCTCCATCGAACCCCAGGAGTTTCATATTATCTTAGAGTTTTCATAGTTTCATTGAGTTAGGCGGCTTGGTTCATTCACTCTTATGATTCTTGACGTTAAGTTCTGCTTGGTCATCATTGGCTGCGGTTAATAATCACGCCACATCACTTGGTCTTGATATCTGTGCTGCAAGCAACTCGGTCCACTCAGTAGTAGCCTACTTGTGTCTTGACTGTCTTGATCGTACGTGATTTGTGACTTGTCTCATATAATACTTCACCAACACACAAAGGGCTGGATGAATGCATGGATGCAACTTGTGCGGTTCAGTACCCTGAACAATATTAAGAACCAATAAGAGTAGATCAACCATCATTTATAGTTTGAGTCGGCATAGCATAATTGGACCAAAACCGGCGCATAGCTACACAAAACAATGTTGCAAACGCCTGCAATGAGAGTGCTTGTATTGCAGACGCCGCGTGCTCAATAACTTGCAAGGCGAGTACCAGTGCAAGGTGACCGCCCTTATCGAGGCCATGCCGTCCGTGTTGCACGACGTCATGGACCAACAGATCACGTGCTCCAATTGCAAGAAAACTGACGCCATGTTCAGTGTGGGTGACGTCACATAAAACAGCACATTAAATTACATTACATTACATTGCATTACATTATATTACATTACATTACATTACATTACATTACATTACGATACATTGCATTGCGTCATGGACCAACAGATCACGTGCTCCAATTGCAAGAAGACCGACGCCATGTTCAGTGTGGGTGACGTCACATCACACAGCACATTACATTATATTGCATTAAATTACATTACATTACATTGCATTACATTACGTTACATCGCATTGCGTTGCATTGCATTGCATTGCATTGCATTGCATTACATTTTATTACATTACATTACACTACATTACATTACATTACTCTCACACACACACTGACACACACTGACTTAATGTTGTTGCATGAGTAAGCGTTTTGAATATATCAATACAGAACATATTTTACAATTAAATCTTGCCGATTTTTTATCTTTTATTTATTTTTTTCGCTTGCAAATTTGATCCCATGCTGCAGTTCAACTCACAGCTTTTTATGTTTTTGTTCTATATATGGTATTTGTACGATATATTATAGCACTCAACACAACAATAACAATAACAATACAACAACAATAGAATGATACAACGCCACGACACACACACCACCACTGCTGTACACACACTGGCTGACGGCCGTTAGCGTCACCCACGCCTAATACCCTCGCGCCCTCTGGCGGTGTAGGCACACACTACATCTCCCCTTCAAGTGGTGGAGGGGGCGCTGTCGGCTCTGCAGACGTAATCGCTCAGATGCGACGGTGGTCTGCGTGTTCGGGCGCTCCGGCGGAATTGCGGGGTTCGTGAGGCCTCCGATGTACCGCCCACATTCTCCCCCGGCGGCGGCGGCGGTGATGCGGGTCTGCTTCTGGTCTCCTGCGACGGTAGCGGCGCCGTGCCAACAGATGGCGGCGGCTGCACTTCGAGCGGCGGCTGTACCACGGGCGAGGGTGTGTTGGCTGCTGGTCGCAGGTGTCTACGGTTGCGCCAGTAGAGACCGCCGTGAGGCAGGCGCACAGCGTACTGGCGGCGACGGCCAGTCATGGCGACCACGCCAGTCCGGTCCCAGCGACCGGATGTCGGGTCCTGGAGAGCCACCGTAGTGCCGGGCCGCAACGGCGGCAACACCTTAGCCGACCGGTTGTATTGGGCGACCTGCTTGTTGTGTAAGCTCGCCGCTCGCCGGTCGCACTCAGCGGTGGGCGGCTGCCACTCCGGCAGAAACGAGCGTGGATGCGCGGGAACGGCGGACGACACGGGGCGGCCGTACAAAAGCTGCGCGGGGGAGCGACCATCGGCACCCGGCGCGTTGCACAGCTCCAACAGACCGGCGACAAAGGCGTCTGTGTCGATGTTCCCGTCGTGCGCCGCCTTCTGAATGAGCCGCTTCACCCGTTTCACGGCGGACTCAGCGTGCCCATTAGAAGACGGGAAGTGCGGACTGGAGACACGATGGCGTATGTGCCAAAGTCGCAGAAATTCGGCCGTGTGGCGCGCCGTGAACTGTGGACCGCCGTCTGACGACAGTATGGTCGGAACCCCCGTCATGGCGAACACATATCGTAGCATCTTCACCAGCTGATGAGCCGAGGTGTCACGGCCACAGTCGAACACCAGTGGCCAGTTGGAGAACCGGTCCGCGTACACGAGGTAGGTCTTCCCTGCGTGTTGGAAAAAATCCGCGGACACCGATTCGAAAGGACGTGTCGGGTGCGGTTCCGTCAGGTATGGCTCTTTTTGCTGGCTGTCTTTGTACTGCAGACATTTTCGGCACGATGCTACGGCAGTGGCGATTTCGTTGTTCAGGCCCGGCCAGAAGACAGTTTGCCGTGCGCGTTGCACAGTCCTGGCCTGCCCCTGGTGACCGTCGTGGAGCCGACGGAGGGTGTCCTTCCGCAAACACCTGGGCACAAGCAGGCGGCAGCCGACCAGGATCAGCCCATGGTCCGCAGTGAGCTGGTCGCGCACGCCCCAGAATGGGTGGAGACTGGCGGGCAGCAGATGTTTGTGCTGAGGGAAACCGCCCAGCACGTACGTCATCAATTGGCGACACTCATCGTCGGCCAGAGACGCAGCTCGCACCGCCTCCAGGGTGGTGTCAATCGGTGACGTGCGATGACCCAGGTCGTCTGCGTCTGTGAACGCGTCCAGCGTCTGGACGAAGAATCCAGACGAGCACTCGTCAACGTCAGCGTCAGCATCAGCAGGCTGGGAAGGTGCGCGCGACAGAGCGTCGGCGATGTTGTGCTTTGCACCCGGTCTCCAGCTAGCGACAAAAGTCAAGTGCAGCAGACGCTGTCGCATACGTTGCAGGCGCGGGTTGGAGATGTCTCCGAGTGCCTTCTCGTTCAGTATCGGAACGAGAGGCTTGTGATCGGTGACCACACTGAACGTGGGGAGGCCAGCCAGATACTGATGGCATTTCTGACATGCCCACACAACTGCCAGCATCTCCAACTCACACACAGCATACCTGCTTTCGGTGTCGGACACAAATCGCGACCCACACTGGATCAGCTGCCAACGGCCTTGATCATCCCGCTGGCGAAGAACGAATCCGAGACCTTTCTCACGTGCTGCATCCGTCTCCAGCATTGTGGGCCGCGTTGGGTCGAAGTGACCAAGCACAGGAGGGCTGGCCAACGCGCGCTTGACCGCCGTGAAAGCCGCATCGTGCTGTGTTGTCCACTGCCACTCAACGCCTTTGCGAAGCAGCTGGCGCAGGGGCTCAGCAGCGGAGGCGATGGAGTCCGAGAAGTCACCGAACTGGTTCGCCAAACCGAGAAAGGACCGCAGGGATGTAAGGTCCGTCGGTGCGGGAAATTCTGCGAGGGCTCGAATTTTCTTGAAGTCGACGGTGAATCCAGAGGCGTTGATGTGGAATCCACAGAAATTGGCGGAAGTGGCGGCGAACATAAATTTTTGCAGGTTCAACGTAACGCCGGCGTCGTCGAAGCGTTGTAGCAGCTGCCAGACTCGCTGCAGATGCTCGTCGTAGCTGGCGGTATACACCAGCACGTCGTCCACGATCTTGCAGGAGTCGGGTAGGCCAGACAAGGCGACGTCGCCGCGTCGGTTGAACTCGTCGCCGCTGGAGACCAGGCCCATAGGCGCGCGACAGAACCTGAATCGGCCCCACGGGGTGATGAAGGTGGTGAGGTCTCGGTGCTCGCGCCGCAAGGGCACCTGAAAGTACCCTTGTAATGCGTCCACCTGGGTGAACCACCGATTGCCGAGGCCCATACTGCTGACAGCCTCCACAGGCGAGCGAACCGGATGTGTAGGCCGGCGAACGAAGCGGTTGAGGCGTGTGAAGTCCACCGTGAGCCGACAGCCGTTTGGCGTGCCGTCTGCCTTTCGCTTGCCGACAACGACGATGGGTGAGCACCAATCTGTCGGGTGGGAGACCGGCTCGATTACGCCCTGCTGCTGAAGCAGCTCCAGCTGCTGTTGTGCCTGGGCGCGATGACAGAACGGCACGGAGCGGGGAGCCGTCACGTTGTACGGCACCGCGTCATCGCGCAGATCGATCCGCATTGCCCCGCCTTTCATCTCCCGGAGAGGACCGTCCGTGGAGAACACACGAGGGAAGGCCGCTATAAGCTGCTCGCTGTGCGCACGACGGTCCGCCGCTGTTGGCTGAGCTGTGTTGGTCCAGCGCGGGCATTGTTGAACGGCTGCTGGTCCAGCGGCCACCTGCTGCAGGTGCTGTTCGCGAGACATCTGCCGAGGGAACGCCCGGTGCAGTAGACGCAGCTCCACTGCGTCTCGCCAGCAGAGCAGAGCACAGCGCACTGACGGCACCACGTACAGAGTGGAGCGGCAGGATGCATCACCGAGTCGCAAGACTGCCTCGCACGTGCCCAGACACAGCAGCAACTGACCGTTGGCAACACGCAGGCGCGACGACGGTGGGCGCAAGCTACTGGCGGCCACTCCGAGCTGCTTCGCAACCCCAGCGTCAATTACAGACACATCGGCGCCAGAGTCGCATCGCCACTTAATCTCGCGCGGCGCGCGGCCCTCTGCGGAAACGGCAATGTGAACGGCGGTTAAGCGCGTGTGTCTTTGGCCATCAACTACATCACCGATATACGGGCACATATCTAGTGTGTTCTCATCATCAACTTCATCGGCAACATCGGCGGCGTCGCGGAGAAAATTATCTCTACGACGGCGGGTACCGAGCTGCGATGAGCGACAGACGCGCGAGTAATGCCCGCGTTTTCCACAGCGACGACACATGCTCTCCGCAGCGCGGCACGGTACTGTCTGGTGGTGCCCACCACAGCGGACGCACGGGACGGAGTCATTGCTGTGCGCATGCGCGTTGCACATGCGCGGTTGCAGATGGCTTACAGCGGCGACCTCTGCGCGGGGAGCAGAAGAATCAGCCACATCGGGTCCGGTGTTCCGCATGGCTGCAGCGTCCTGGCGGGCCGACTCAGCCGTTTGACATACCTGCGTTGCCTTTTTCAGCGTCAGGTCTTTGTGTGCGACCTGCAGGAGTTGGTGCAGGGCAGCAGAGTCGGCTGTCCCCATCACTAACTGATCGCGAAGACGCTCGTCGCGGCAGGCAGGGCAAAAATCGCAGCTGGCGGCAATTTCTCGCAGAGAGCGCAGAAATTCGCCCACATTCTCGCCGTCCCGCTGACGGCGGGTGAAAAATCGCCGGCGTTCCACCAGCACATTCTGCCGCGACTGCTGATGCTCCTCCAATAGGCGGATACAGGCGGGCAAATCAGCCGTCGCCGGCAGCGTCAGTGAGTGGCGGATGACGCGGCACCACTCGTCGTCCAGCAGTGTCGTGAGCAGCGCTTGCTGCTGGGCAGGGCTCAGGCTATCACTGCCTGACAGTGTGGTGTACGCCAGCACGCGCTCTTTCCAGGAGGTGAAGTCGGCTGCCGATGCGGCGTAGGCCAGACGGGCTGGTGGCTGACAATGAGCCATGGTGTGTGGGGCGACTGCAGGCGAGCTGGCGGGGGCTGCCATTACAAGCTGCTGGCGAGCGAGCTGAGTCACCAACTCTGTGAGCTGGTCCAGCTTCTGCTGTTGTTCGTCTCGCAGCGGCTGCGCCATGTACGATATATTATAGCACTCAACACAACAATAACAATAACAATACAACAACAATAGAATGATACAACGCCACGACACACACACCACCACTGCTGTACACACACTGGCTGACGGCCGTTAGCGTCACCCACGCCTAATACCCTCGCGCCCTCTGGCGGTGTAGGCACACACTACAGTATTAGCAAAATATGTATGGAAAAACATTTAAAAATACAAGTATCACGTGAAAAAATAAATGATCATATATATATATATATATATATGTATATGTGTGTGTATTATATAAACATACACACTAATTTATTGTTTATTGTTTATATTTAATCTTGCCATCGCAACATTGTATATTTGGCGCTATATCAATTACATGTAGTTGTTGTTGTGTGTGTGTGTCTCTGTGTGTGTGTGTGTGTGTGTGTGTGTGTGTGTGTGTGTTTTTTTTATTTTTATTATCATTAGATTCGCTACGATTTTTCTATTCTCGAGCCGTCGGGGGATCATTTGCGAGCTATGCTGCAGCAGCACGGAAGTACAACTCAAATTGAGCCTCTGCTAGCCGTCAATGTCAGTGGAACAACAACTAAACGATAATTGCCCTAAAACAAAGTGTGAACTCAAACGACAAAAAGAGAAATTGAGAAGCACAAATATTATAGCTCAAAGACGGACGAATTCACAATGTCAGAATTTTGAATGTTACTAAATACTGTTCAAAATATAAAAAACAAATAAATAAATGAATAACTTTCACTATCTTAATTGGTTTTTTATTTAATTGTATGATGTGTGCCCCGTTGCCTCATACATGATATTAAAATTTGTCATGAATTGGGGCATAAAAGTCGCCAGCTCAATGAAGATTGAGGGGCTGCTCGTAACTGCATTTTCTCAAAGTGGGACCTCTCTATTATAACGGTGCTTTACTTATAATGGGACCCCCAGTATGGGCCTTCGTGTGGAGGGGGACATAAGACCTGTCTACGCCTGTAATAAAACTTCCATGTGTTGATTTCTGGCCACATTTCTGGCACCAGTTTTATTTGGTTGTTTCCGCCGATTTTCAGCTGATGGTTAAGCATGGTAGAATAGCCCTGCTTATGCATCCGCTGACGCAAAAGTATCTGGAAATGAAGTGGAAGGCGTACGGAAGATTTTTTCATCTCTTATCGCTGTTCCTCTACGCAGTGTTTGTGGTTATGGTGAGCTGACTGTGTTTTATTAACTCCCGTTTTTTAGTTTACAATTATTAATTATTAACATTTATTGTATTTTTATTAATTTTCATCCGTTTTCACATATCATCCAATAGTAAATTTTTTATTTACATATTTTTATTAATAAGTATTTATATATCATTGTATAGTTTGTTATAAATGTGATGCTCCTTCAAGTTGTCATTTATATATGTAACCATATTACAAAATGATATATTTCCCGAATAGCTCAATGACTAAGCTGCTCAAATCCCAAGCCGAAGGTCCGCGGTTCGAATCCTGTCGATGCCTATTAATTTACTCTTTCACTCGTGTCTAACGTTAACTCACGCCGTAGATTCGCACACGGCGGGGCTTATGTATATATGACCGGTAATGCTTGCAGGTCACGGTGCATTCGCTGAACATTGTCGGGTCGCCGTGGGTTCGTTGTCAGTTACTGGCATCGGCTGCAAGTGCCAACAACACTGACTCACGTGCTAGCAACAATACCAGCCTGATTCACGACGAAATGCCCAGCTCTGGCAGTCGTCAGGATGAATGTCGGGAATCTGTGAGTAGAGACCGCCTTTTGGTCTAAATCAGTGGTTCTTAACCTGTTTGGAATGGAAGAGTTGCCAAGTGGGAAGCTAAAGGTCGGACAGAACAGGACAACTATGTGTGTTTTTATCAAATCAAACTCTTTTATTTTTGTTTCTAATGACCTCTCGACATTTACTTTGACGTAACAACTGAATTTATTGAATTCATCAGCGCTGTTGTGTGGAAAATGAAGAGATGGCTCATTAAGAATCGAAGAAAAAAGGTTGAGAACCACTGGTCTAAATTTTGATTTTAAGAACAGGGTGGTCTCTTATAGCATTGTCTCATTGTCTCATTGCATTGTCTCACATACTTTTCCAAAAATTTTGCCTCAAAATTGAAGGAACTTGTTATACACGAGAAAATACGGTATTTCAGCGTTATTCGTGTTTATAAGGTGATATTATTAATTTATATACGTGTGCCCATTGATAATTTATTTATTTCTTGTTTGTTGTTTTGTGTGCAGAACGTTTTTCTGCTTCACAATCAGGCAACACTGGTTGAGGTGTGTACGGTGGGTGTTCTAGTGTTCGGCGCCCTCAATATGCTGCGAAAACTCGGTCAAATTTACTCGCAGAGATGGACGTTTGTTAGAGGTATCGTGTATAGCAAGTCTCGTGATTTCTACCGAGTAACTTTTCAGCAAACCAAGAGGACAATTTTTTTTACGAAATACGATTTTGTTTTAGCACGAAAATTGTTTTCCGTATTTGCTTTTTGAAAATTGTTTTTGTGTAAATTTTATAAGACCGTACACCAATAAAAATGCGTATCTTTCTGTAGATTTTAATATTACGTAACTCATTAGTTTGAAGTGATAAATGTGGTAGTGTAAATAATTTTACCAGTATTAATACAATGAGTGTTTTCATGGCAGAAATCGAAGGTCACATGGAGCTGTGCTTATATGCGGCTGCGTTGTACAGTGCATCTTCCCTTCTCACTCACCTGGGTACGGAACACCTGGTGATTATGTCTTCTGTGGCCGTATTCTTCGCCTGGTTCAACCTGCTTCTGTATTTACGCAGGTGAGCACGAGCCAATTTCAACTGAACTTCATTCATAAACGTCTCAATTGCGCCAAAATTGACTTCCTTTCATGCATTAATTACAGGTATACTGTGAATGCATGCGTATGTGTGTGTATGTGTGTGTGTGTATGGAGAAAATATGATACGTGGTTTATACTGATAAATATTCAGCACCACACATATCCTACACAAAATAACAATTAACACGTTATCAGTCTCATAATAAATATAAATATATAATTATCTTGAGTAACATAATTTTATAAATACAATTAAATATAATATAATATTTGTATATAATATATTTACGAATTAATATAATTAATACAAAATAAATGAGTATGTGTGTATGTTTGTGTGTATTTGTGTGTGTGTATGTTTGTGTTTGTGTTTGTGTGTGAGTGTGTTTGTGGTGGCAGTTTTGACACGGTGGGGCTGTATGTGGTGATGTTTTTGGAAATTCTCAAGACAATGTTGAGAGTGTTGGTCGTGTTCTCCGTGCTGCTCAATGCCTTCGCTCTGGCCTTCTACATCTGCATGTCACAGGCTCGTGATTTATCTCCCACACATCCTCATCTATCTACTAATCGAAACATTATGCCGACAATAGCAAATATATTGAGAAACTAAGATATAAAAAATATCCAAGAAAATTTCAATTCAGCTCATTTATTCTGTGTATGTATTAAAAAATATTAGAAGCATTTTATAATCATATTAAAACAATCGGTATAGTTATAGTTTTTCGTTAAATATTACATTCAGTTCATTTGCAGTATATTTCTTCATACAATGTCGTTGTATACGTGTTTATTGCTTCGGCAGGATTTTTTCCAGTTATATAATTATGCACTGAATTAAGAGGTGTTGGGTATTATTACAGATTTTTCTTTGATCAATACAAAAATGTTTAAATAATCTGACTTACAATACTGATCAATACAGGCAATATCTGTGTGTGCGCGTGTGTGTGTTTGTGTGTGTGTGTGTGCGTGTGTGTCCATGTGTGTGTGTTATCACTAACAGGGTGGACATCCAGAGTTCAGTAGTGTTCCTTTATCTATGGTTCGCGTGTTCAACATGATGCTGGGCGAGATGGACTTTCTCACTGTGTTTGTGTATCCGTGGACCTCAAGTCACTTGGGGCACGAGCTCAATATTCCCTCATCCTCATCTACCAAGGGCTACAACACCGCCTCAACAAGTGTAATGAGGTAATTATTCAGTCATTAAATAGCAGTTTAACTTGCACCAAACTAACTGTCAGTATGTCACGGAAAAGGAAACTTGAATAATTCGATTTGATAAAAAAACACACCTTTTTTTTCTGTTCAACCTTTGAGGTAATTCCCCATATGTTACGAATACCTGACTAAGATAAACCCATTATATAATAATAATAATGATTATTATTAATTACATTTGTCAATTATTTATTATATTTATCAATTATTACTGATCTAATGAGCCATTCTACTACGTATATCTTCTGCACTCTGTCCCCTCTTATTTAGCAGATCTCTGCCGTTCGCCGGCGCTGCGTTCGCGTTTATCGTCGTCTTCATGGTGATGGTTCCTCTGCTGCTGATGAACTTGCTAGTTGGTCTGGCAGTAGGAGATATTGAGGCAGTGAGGAAGAACGCCGCACTCAAGCGCCTCGCTATGCTGGTCTCTCTCTTTCTCTCTTTCTGTTTCTCTCTGTATGTGTGTGTTCTTTCCTGTAATTGTCTCTACTGTTTTTCTCGTGTTTTTTAAACATTTTTTTACTGTTTTCTTATTTCTTGTACTTTGTTGTAATGTTTTTTCATTTCCTTGTGTTTTTTCTACTTTTGTTCTTATTTTATTGCTATACTTTTGTTCTCTTTGTTTTGAATGGAATATTTGTTGCTCTCATTGTTCTGCTGCCGTCATCACTGATCAATAATAGCGATCAAAACAGTCAGAAATAATACATATGAATGCATGCATTAAACCAAAACCGAATCGATTATACGGTATAGAAACATTTAAAATCAAGTAATACCAGCAATTTAAAACAAAAACTAAACCATTAAAGAACTAAAAATGCCGTTTTTATCAGAAATCGCCTCATTTTATGCAGGAGCTGCTCTGTAGATAAATTGTCTTGTCTTGTACGCATCTGACGATTGTATAATATATATGAACGTGTGGCTTTAGGTTGATGTTCACACGGGTCTGGAGAAGAAGTTGCCTGCTAAATTCCTGCACCGAGTCACACAGACTGAGGTTTTTGACTTTCCCAACGCGCAGTGTCATAAGACCAAGACAGACAACGATTGGTGCTGTGTGTGTAGAAAATTGGCCAGTCACGTGATATCCTGTTTAACTCCAAGTATTGGTTCAAACAGTCCCACATATGGTGAGTACATAGGCCACTTAATTCTGTGATTTTCTGTCCAGGTGAATTTGTATGATTCATTTTCAGTGTGTTTCCTTCGACATGTTTGTGTATGTTTATTAATTTGTCTTTATGCATTACATTGTCGTTAAATAATCAGTCAAAAAAATAAATCGCGTGAATTGTATACAATTTTGCGAATTAAAACTCCGCACGTATGAGCGGAAATTTGAATATATATTTATGCAAACTTATCATATAAAATTTTTAGTCAACCAGTTTATATTTTACTATTAATCATTAATATATATTTTAATAATGTTTGATGTTAAGTTTCCTTACCTTTTTTTCCGACATTCTTGATATAATAGTAATTTTGACAAAAATGGTGTATTTGTCGCATTTTAGCCGAATTTGCCTCGAGCGTAGTTGTTCTTAACCCAAATATCCCAATTAATTTGCATTCAATTACTATTATAATTAAAAAATACATAATAAATCAAATTGATTTATATTGTATATAATAATAATTATTATCTAAGGTTCTGTTCTGCCTTGCAGACCACCTGGAGAGCGCCGCTCTTCTGGACAAGGAACGTCAGCGAGCCGAGATGGAGAAGTTGAAGCAGCGCATGAAGCAGACCTTGAGCACGCTGGACTCGACCAACAAGCTCGTGCGTCAGGTGGCCGCCAAGCTGGAGGTGACTGCTGGCACCGAGGACGATGACAACACGTGCTCGGATGATGAACATGCCACAGTGGCGGCAATGTCTCATCGTACTGCCGCCCAAGTGCCGCTGCGGAGACGTAGTGTTCTCGGCTGATTCTGGAGCAGTAGCAGTAGCGTCTCCACCCCTCGAACCCCCGGCCCGAGAGTAGAGCGACCCTGTAACCTCACGCTTGATATTGAAATTTATCATAAAGCAGCGCATAAAAGTCCCGCAAGTCCACAGGAGACCGATGAGCTGCTCGTAACTGTATTTTCTCAAAGTCGCATCCCTACTATAATGAGGCTGTATTTATAATCTCATTAGGATCTCATATCGGCTCTGGATAATTCAGTAGATTACTGGGCACCCACTCGTCCAAACACTGTTGTGATTTTTGACTGTGCTTGTGTGTATTTCTTGAAATACTTGTGTGTGTCTGTCTGATAGTGGTGTATATTTTAACAAGAAAAATATTTAAAATGTGTCTATCTTATAAACGAGTCATAGCGAGTGCTTGCTATTTAGAAAAATGTTCAGAAAAGATAGAGAGAAATATAGATGGCAAATTCAACCAGTTAGTGTCGGCACACACAAATGCTGTTTCATGATGAATTACAGTTTCTTGATCGATAAATATATTGATTGAAAATGTGTTGTTGTTTTAAGAATTCAAATATATATCCATCAGTAAGAATATGCGATATGAGATTTGATATAATTAGTCCGTGTTTGTTGAACTTTTTCTCAGCACATAACTATCCTTTTTTAATTTTTCGTTGTTTTTTCATGCAAAAAAACATTTAAGTGCCTGCGAGTAAATTTGGGTACCGTGTGGAGGTTTTTTGTTGATGAAAAATGCAAGCATTTTTGGTGTTTATCGAATTGTCGATTACCAATATTATTTAAATTGGAAATATCTAAAGTTAAATTTTTATGTAGAACATTGGTTTCTATAATAGACAGAATTTTATTGAAGCTGTAGTGTTTGGCAGAGCCGTATGATGTCGCGATTTTCAACTTCAATCAGCTGAGCTCAAAGCGACGCAGTCTGTTTGGAAACATTGCGCTTTGTGTTGTGTTTGAGCTGCTCTCCATTCCCGAGTTTATTTTCTTTGATATTGTTAATGAATTAGTTATGAGTGAATGAAGTTATCATGTGCATAGGTTTTTATTGCCGTGATTTTGTGAACTGCTGTGAATAATCAACTATAATTCGTGCGCAACTACTTCATACAGGTAAATATTCCAGCGTTCTCGTTAATGGATTTTCAAACGTTTTTATTATTTTTCTTTTGTATCATTGACACATAGATAGTGTTCGGTTTTCTTGGTCCTCGCAATGTTTCGAGTCATCAGTGGTAGTTTATCAATCGTTCCAGTCTGTGTCTAACCTGGGAATACATTTGGAAATGCATTATAAGTTTTCAACATTGTGTGTGTTTGTTTGTGTCTTTTATTTCCTTGGTATTTCGCTCATCATTACACTTTTATCTTTAGCTGTTTTGCTCATTTAAAATGATTTGAATTGTATCATTTGAAGTTATTTGAAGTTATTTGAGTTATTTGTATTATTTGTATTGTATTACACTCAGATTTAATGCGTCAAACTGCAAGTATTTTTGGGTATATCTACCAAGAAGTTATTTGATCAAAGTTTTTCTATAAAGAATGCTGTTAGCATTGAAAATGTGTGTGTGTTTGAATAGGAATTTCTTGGTGGTGATATGGGAAGTAAGGAGACTGGAGCTGCAATGGAAGCAGAGGCGTCTTCAGTTCGTGTTGCCATTCGGTGAGTGTTCATTTGGAAAAGTTGCATACAAAAGGTCATTTAAGATTCATCGAGCTTTGCGATTAAGACGCCGAAACTCGTATTTTGGTTTTACGCCAGAGGTCCTCGGCTCGAATCTTGCTCGGGCAAATTCTTTCACACTCGTGCACCACAGTTATGTAAATCAGGTGTGAACACATGTGGATGTGTGTGTGTGGCTGAAATTACTCATACAGCTGAGGTCTGATTGTGTCGATTTCGCTGGGGGTTTGTTAGCATATTTCCTTGTTTCGGTTTCAGACCATTTCTCCCGGCCCATCAAGTGTGATATTCGCCAAGTTATCAAGTGTACTTCCTATTCCTTTAGAAGGCTAAAGGTTAAAGGCCTCAAGTGACAGCTGCTACACGGGAAGAAGTCGAAGCTTATGAACACACACAGGTGTGTCCCGTGCAGCTCGCTGCCACCGCAGAATCGACCCTCTCTACGCTATGACGCCACAAGGACGGAAGACGTATTAGAGAGGGTCATCTCCCCAGAATGCATGACACAACATATGACTGATATCTGGTACCATCATTTACTGCTGGGTGGACAGGGGCTGTTGGAATATAGAATCGCCCAATGAAATTCTCCTTTGCCGGGATTCGAACCTCGGACCTCCCGCTTGTGAGGCGGGTGTGCTAACCACTACACCACGCTAGTTTTATCCTCGGTATGGTGCAAATATGATGTGGCCTCTCGTCTCAATCATTTGTCTACCACTGGCTTAGTCGCTTCATCGTGTCATCGTCTTGTTAGTCGACATATACCTCACTTAGCTTGTATTAAACCCTTCCACATTGTGCCCGACCTTCACTCATTGTCTTCTCAGTCAAAATTACTCATCAGCGCCGCTTTTGTCTCACTTGCGGCATTTACGAGCGATTTTCGCACACGCATCGCTCATTTGATGCCTGTCATATCATGCGCAATTGGTCTGCTGCGTCATTATCACACCAACAACGTCATTATCACAAAATGATGGAATTTTCATTGTTGTACGCCAGCCCGCGCTTGCATTTTGTGGCACTTCCAGTGAAATGTTGAAATTGGAATTTCGCTGACGTGTACTTCTCAATAACATACTCGTCGTTGTTGCTGTATGTTGCCTGTTTTACTTTGTATGCATGTTTGTGTTTGTGTGTTTGTGTGTGTGTGAAAGTTTGTGCAGCATTGTGTGAGCCCACTGACACTTTCATAGAACAAGTAACAATTGGCCAATGCAGAATTTGCCAGTGCATAATTTCGCGAAATATTGCCGATTATAGAATGATGTGAATTGATATAAATATATATGATAATATTATATGAATCATGTGTTAATTATTGAAGTAATGTGATCATGGGCTCATATGGTGAACTGCTCATTTCTGCTCATTGGTTCACGAGCTCATTTGCTCATAATCTGTGCTCATTGTGCATGCAATCACGTAATTCAAAATATCACCTTATGTGCGTGCGTGTGTGTGTGTGTGTGGGCGAGTGTAGTAGCACAGGTGTGTGTGTTTGTGTGTGTGTGTGTGTGTCGTGTTTGCATGTGGCATGGGTGTTGTGCGTTCTTGTGCGTGTAGTTTTCGACACGTGGGTGTTGCTGTCGCATATGCAAATATCGCGGATGTATTGGGTTTGTTTGGCACCAATACACACACACACACACACACACACACACGACTGTCTACACTTGCTCTATGTGTGTGTATGTTCTTGTGTATGTACTTGATTTGAAGGTGTGGTTTTCACATGACATGCTTAGCGGTTCTTCTTGTGCCTGATATTCAACTGACAGTTGGGTTGTTCTTCGTTATATTTAATATATGTTTTTGTATTAGACGTTACAATATACAAGGTTTAAAATTTAAGTCGTTTTCCTGAGCAGTTCCTATTGGTCGGCATGCTTAAAAGCTTTCCGAAGAAGGCAGGATTTTATATAATTTATTAATTTAATTTATCATGTATGCTTAATAATTTATCTAAATCAATGTATACTCATTGTAACCATACCAGACTACCCTATCACTGGACTTACATCACTCCAGTACACTAGCAGATGTGGGGCTTTCTATAGGGGTCCACTATTAGCTGATATAAATGCGACAATAGATCAGTAGAGATCTAGCAATACTAGTCTAGCTGACCACTTGAGCTAGATCTAGATAATTTTGGTGAACAATTTGATCACATTGCTCGTACTTCTTCGCATGTTTTCCTCCTATTCTTGTTGAACATTGTCTCTTATTCTACCGTGTTTCAATTCAAGACACATAAGTTTGAAAACCACTGATCACAGGTATTGTTGAGTGACCATTGCGTGTGTATGTATGTGTGTGTGTGAGTGTACGCATTGATGCATCAAGGTGTTTGTATCGTTGGGGGGGCGTTTCCACCGTCTCCATGTGTGTGTCTGTGTGTGTGTGTTTGTGTGTGTGTGTGTGTGTATGTGTGTGTATGTGTGTATTGCTTCTCGTCATGGTAGGGCTTGCCACTTTCTCCACTATTCTGTGTGTGTATTTCCGTGTGTGTGTTTGCTGGTGTGTGTGTTGGTATGTGTATGTGTGTATGTGTGTTGGTGTGTGTGTATGTTGACCGGTGCTGTATAACAGTGCATAGTGTAGCCGGCATATAATTTACGACTGTTTCTCCCTTTTTGCTCTCTTTCTCTCTCTCTCCCGCTGCCGCTCTCATTTCTCACACCCTCTTTCTGTTTATACAGACACACACTATTATTCAGCTGGGCAAAATGTTATTCTTTTTGCTCTTGTGTTTCTGCTGTTGTGGCTGAAGTGCCGTTAAGCAGACAGAAACGTGTAAAACTCAGGTGATGGCTATGTGTTGTCATTGATGAACTTAAGTACATCATTTATGTACTTGCTACTTAACGTTCTTCTAGGGACATTTCGTTGTAGTTCAACGCTCCACACGTCCCCATCCACGGTCATTTCTTCAGCAAGAATAGTGTGTGTTGACCACTTGTCATTTAGATTACATACACGAATTATTCAACAAAAACCTTGTCTCATCTCAACTTGCATTACTCATTCTCGTCGCGCTCCTGTCCAAGCCGCTTTTTCCTAATTCTTTCCAATATCGCTTTTCACATGGTTCATGATATTGTTCGCTTATTCGAGGCACTGAATATGTGTGTTAATGTATGTATGTGTGTATGTGTGTGTGTGTGTGTGTGTGTGTTCACACGTTTTCTGCCTAATGATTTCAATCTAGTAATATACTGTAAGAAACGAGATGAAATAAATCGATCTTACGCCGTGCATCTGTTCGACTGGACTTCATATGTGCTTGTGTGTGTGTGTGTGTGTGTGTTTGTTTGTGCTTGTGTGTGTGTATTTCACCGAGTTGTAGTATGTGGGAAGAAGTAGAAAACTTGTGAGTCCCGCTTTGCAATTATCATACATTTATTTGCATAATTTCACGGTTTATTTTATTTGCTTTGTTTGTTGTTAAATTCATAGTCCACTGTCCAGTTATAGTTGTTGTATTTGGAAAGCTGAATTTCTCCACATCTATGTATTTTTTTTTTATGTATAAAACTCTTGTATCGTGTCGCAGTGTTTGTTTTGTTCGACGTTGACAACTTGAACGAGAAGTCTCATTGTGCATATCTTCCCTGTCCGATCAGGCATTTGTAAATCACTATTAAACCCGTGTGTATATGTGTGTTGGGTGATTGTTGGGTGATGGCTGGCAGAATTCGACCGCTGACCCCGCGCGAGACGATCGACATGTGTCGCAGTTGCACATGCGTGTCACCTGGCGAGCCTCAGGTATGGCTCGGCTCCGATAAGGCCTTCACCTACGACCACGTGTTCGACACGCACGTGCAACAACACCACGTGTACGACACGTGTGTCAGTCAACTGATGGACGGCTGTCTACGTGGCTATAATGCCACCGTTCTGGCATACGGACAGGTGCTTTCTATCTCTTCCTCTATCTATCTATTTCTCACACACACACACACACACACACACACACACACACACACACACACACACACACACACACACACACACACACACACACACACACACACACACACACACACACACACACACACACACACACACACACACACACACACACACACACACACACACACACACACACACGCACACACACACACGCACACACACGCACACAAACGCACACACACACGCACACACACACGCACACAAGCACACGCATACAAGCACACATGAATCGTTTGTGATTTGAAAGCATGTATATCCGTGTGTGTATGTGTGTGTGTGCGTTTTCCAGCGGCAATATCTAGCGTATGGGTACGCGTGTATATACGTACGTAGTAAGTGTGTGTACGTAGGTTTATGTATGTGTGTGTGTGTGTGTGTGTGTGTACGTCTACAGCCTATCTACGTCACCGAATTTTTTTCCCCACGGTTATATGTCTGTCTGTCCATCAATGTCTGTGTGTATGATTGTGTGTGTGTGTGTGATTGTGTGTGTGGGGGATTAGTGAGGCGTGTATTATCAATGTTCTGTCGGACTTTTTGCTGTCGATCGATCTGGCAACTCTGACACGAGTCCAGCACTAGTGTATTTCTTGCCGAAACTCATTTAATAGACATGCTCGTGTATGTGTATGTGTGTGTGTCAGTGTGTGTATGTATCAGTATGTGTGTGTGTGTCAATGTGTGTGTGTGTGTTTGTGTGTGTGTCTCAGTATGTGTGTGTGTGTGTCAATGTGTGTGTGTGTGTTTGTGTGTGTGTGTGTGTCAATGTGTGTGTGTATGTGTATGTGTGTGTATCAGTGTGTGTGCGTGTATGTGTGTCAGTGTGTGTGTATGCATATATATGTATGTGTGTGTGCGTGTATGTGTGTCAGTGTGTGTGTATGCATATATATGTATGTGTGTGTACGTGTGTATGTGTGTACGTGTATGTATATATGTGTATGTGTGTGTCAGTGTGTGTCAGTGGGTGTGTATGTGTATGTATGTATGTGTGTGTGAGATATATATTTGTACATATAATCACTAGACTCGTTGACAATCCTATCTGTTTCTTATGTGTATATCTTGTTTCTCTATGACGTCACGGGCGTGTCTATTGATAACACTGATCGTATTAATAAATTGGTACACACACTTTTATTTAGGCTCTTTATTTGATAATTTTATTTGATTCATCGTTTGTTTGTTTCGCTTCTTTCTTCACATTAGCTTTTATCTTCCTGACTAAAACATTAACTTTCTGGTCTGTCTTTCTCTCTACACATGTTGACTAGCTTCCAGTACGTACGGGGCCACCGCACAGGGTGGTAATAGTGCCTGTGCACTCTTCCCCCATGCCAATGGATTTGCCTGTAATTCGTGATATCAGTAATAATGTACTCTCCGCCTCAAAATTATATGTTGAGCTGTGGCAGTGCCTGTGCTATTCAACCACGTGAATTCGCTTTGTTGTTTCTCCACGAAATTCGTCACTTCAGTTATTTTCTTGCTGGTAGCAACGTTGTTCACGCCATCCGTTAGTGTATGTGTATGTGTGTGTGTGTGTGTGTGATATCGATCCGTGTGTGTCAGCAAGGGGCACAGAAACAATCTCAGTGTGACGTCATAATCTGTATGTGTCTGTGTGTGTGTATCGTGTGCTATCTCATGAGCGCGTATGTGTAACACGTGTTTGTGTGTGCGTGTGCTCAGAATGGCTCCACTGTTGGGTGTAATATCCGTCTCATACAACGATCCATATTTTTATCATTTATATTTAATATTATTATTTTTTGGTATTATTATTTATTGGAAAGTCATTTAGCATTGTGAATTGTGTCATCACAATCACACACACAGGCAATATGAAATTTTGACATTGTGAAGTGAAGGTGTAGTAGGAGAATATGCACGATATATGTACGGTTTATCAAGCTAACTTGAACTTTTTGACATATATGCTTTGAGAGAAAAAATAGACACAAATGATAGCTATGACAGTAAAACTTTTCGAATGGAATTGATTTGAAAATTTTGAACCAATAATCTTACTTAAGTCAGCGAAGAAGGAGCTACACGAAACGTTAAATATTTATGGATTATGTATATTTCATACACCGAGGCATACACACACAGTTATACGTTTACAGTTAAACATTCTGATTCACTGTTATACCACACAAAAATCACATTGTACACATACACCTTTGGTCAGCACACAGACATACACACATCACAACTGTTGTGTGTGTGTGTGTGTGTGTGTGTGTGTGTCAGTGTGTGTGTGACTGGACTTTACATTTGTACATAGTGCGGTTGCTAACCACAAACGTCATGTGGTTGTGGTGTTTTACTAACTACGTTTGTGTGTGTGCGTGTGAGAGGGTGTGTGAGTGTGTCTTTTTCAGACACACACACACACACACACACACACACACACACACACACACACACACACATAAGGCACGAAAACAGTGGTTATATACGGGACAACATGGGTTTTCTGGCTTTATCATGTGTTCAACGGAGTCAATTGATTGTGTTTGCGCTTGTGTGTGTGTGTGTGTGTGTGTGTGTGTGTGTGTGTGTGTGTGTGTGTGTGTGTGTGTGTGTGTGTGTGTGTGTGTGTGTTCACAATTTCAACGCTTTGCGTAAACAATTCATGTTGATTGGCAGTATGTTTTAAAGCCAAATGCTTCTTTCACGCATCTGTATTCACTATTTTTACTATTAATTTATATTTGATATGTGTAATTGAATCACAACAAACATAATTCTTATACACATAATTTTATACATTTGCAAATATAAAAAAGTCCATCAGACGAGCAGCACCAAATATTTTATGTTTTTATGTTTTGGTTTTATAGTCTATTTCACTTATTACCCAAAATTTCCATTCACTCGCTCATTCATTAATTATCATGCGATTTCTTATTATTCAATATATGTTGTCTTAGTTTGTTTTTAATGCAAAATACTACAGTTTTTCTTGTCGTTAAAATGAATTTTATTTCATTGTATTATACAGTAGTCTTGGGTGTGTACGTGTGTATGCGTGTGTCTGTATGTATGTATAGACGGGGTCTGGCAAGACGTACACTATGGGCACAGGCTTCGACGTCGAGTCTGCCGACGTCACGTCAACAGTCGCCACGGCCGCATCATGCCGTACGTCAACATCAGTCGCCGCATCATGCCGTACGTCAACATCAGTCGTCGACAACCAGCCGCCGGCGCCGGCGGTGTGTGACGCACTGCCCGTCTCGGCCGGTATTATAGCACGAGCCGTGACACACCTGTTCGCCGGCGTGGCGAGTGCCCGGGCCGAGGCTGAGCGACAGAGTCGACCTGTGCCGCAGTTCAGTGTGACCGCCCAGTTCATGGAGCTGTACAACGAGGAGGTCATTGACCTGCTCGACTCGGCCAGCTCTGTCTCGCGGGTCAGTGTCACCACTGTGTATATGTGCTTGTGTGTGTGTGTGTGCATATGTTTGTGTCTGTGTATGTTTGTGCCTGTGTATGTGTGTGTGTGTGTTTTTGTATGCGTTTGTGTGTGTGTTTGTGTGTGTGTGTGTGTGTGTGTGTGTGTCTCGCGGGTCAGTGTCACCACTGTGTGTTTGTGTGTTTTTTGTGCCTGCATGTGTGTGTGTATTTGTATATATTTATATGTGTGTGCGTTTGTATGTGTTTGTGTGTGTGCATATGTTTGTGTCTGTGTATGTTTGTGCCTGTGTGTGTCTGTGTGTGTGTGTGTGTGTGTGTGTGTGTGTGTGTGTGTGTGTGTGTGTGTGTGTGTGTGTGTGTGTGTGTGTGTGTGTGTGTGTGTGTGTGTGTGTGTGTGTGTGTGTTTGTATGTGTTTGTGTTTGTATGCTTTGTTTTTGTGTGTGTGTGTACATGTGTTTGTGTATGTGTATGTGTATATGTACGTGTATATGTGTGTGTGCTAGTTTGTCTGTATGCGTGCGTGCGTGTGTGTATGTGCTTGTTTGCCTGTATGTGTGTTTTTGTGTGTGTTGTAGTCTGGCAGGCCACATATTCGCATTCACGAGGACGCCAGTGGTAGTATATGCGCGGCCGGCGTCACCTCACACCCGGTCACGTGCGCCGCCGACTGTTTGCGCGCGCTACGCTCGGGCGCTCTCAGTCGCAGCACGGCCAGCACGCGCATGAACGCTCAGAGCTCGCGCAGTCACGCCATATTCTCGCTGATTGTCACACAGCGGCGTGTGGTGGTCGTGACGTCACCGCAGCAGGCCAACGGCGAGACGGTGGTGGGGGCAGAAGAGGGGGATGGGCTGAATGTTAATGGGGGTGGGTTGGATTTTGAGACGTTGTCGGCCAAGTTTCACTTTGTCGATTTGGCCGGCTCGGAGCGGCTGAAACGTACCGGCGCCACGGGCGATCGCGCCAAAGAAGGCATCTCCATCAACTGTGGACTGGTAACCATCGTCTACACACACATCACATACACACACACGTACATATACACACACACACGTACACACACTGACTGGACTGACTAGTGTGACTGGATAGTGAGAAAGACTGGATAGTGTGAAATACTGGGAATTTCAAGGAAGATAGGTTACTAGAGGGTGGGTCGGAGACATGACAGTACGAGCATAGCTCATCTCCTGTCGTAAACAAGTAGGTGAGTACACACACACATACATGCATATACGCACACATACATACACACACATACATACATACACACACAAATACATGCATATACACATATACGCATACACACATGCATACACACACGTACACATACACACATACACATACGCCCACATACACAAACATATACACATACATACACATACGTACACACACGTACATATACATACATACACGCATACACATACATACATATACAAATATACACATATCCCTGGACGACTTCGTGAAGCTCCTGGGCGGCAGAATAAGTGAGCGTTCAGGGAAGCCGCGAGAGACGGCCTGGCTTCGGCAGCGAATAAGCCTGGCCAAGTCATTCGTGGCAACGCCGCCTCCATTGTATTGTAGTGTTGTTAATATGTGTACGCGTTTTGTAAATATATTTGTTTGTGTCTAAAAATAATACACACACATACACACGTGTTTCATTCTGAATTTCAGTTAAACCTGTGTTTCGTTTCGTGTTCTTTTGCGTGTACATGTGTGTGTATGTTCGTGTGTTTTTGTACGTGCACGTGCATAAGTTTGAATAGGTGTGTGTATTGTATGTGTGTATGTGTGTGTGTGTTGTGCGTGGTGGTCGCTTAGTTGGCACTGGGTAACGTGATATCGGCGCTGGGTGATGAGTCCAAGCGTGCTCTACATGTGCCCTATCGTGACTCCAAGCTTACAAGACTGCTGCAAGACTCCCTGGGAGGTGCGAGCTCCCCCCCCCATCTCTCCCCCTCTCTCGCTCTTTCTCTGTCTGTCATTGACTCTGCCATCTTCTCTCTCTGTTGCCGTATTTTGTTGGTGTTTTTCGCAATTAGATGAATATTACAAGCCAATGCCAACTGTATTTAAGCGTTGTGTTGACTGGTGTTGTATTCAAGCGTGTTTTGCCTCACACACACACAAATGAATGTACCTGGGTCTGTTTCTCTGTGTGTATGTGTGTGTATGTGCTTATGAGTGTGTATGTGTGTATGTGTGTGTATGTGCTTATGAGTGTGTATGTGCGCTTATGAGTGTGTGTGTATGTGCTTATGAGTATGTGTGTGTGCTTATGAGTATATGTGTGTGCTTGTGATTGTGTATGTGCTTATGAGTGAGAGTGTGTGTGTGTGTGTGTGTGTGCTTATGAGTGTGTATGTGTGCTTATGAGTGTGTGTGTGTGCTTATGAGTGTGTGTGTGTGTGTATGTGCTTATGAGTGTGTATGTGCTTATGAGTGTGTATGTGCTTATGAGTGTGTGGGTGTGCTTATGGGTGTGAGTGTGTGCTTATGAGTGTGTATGTGCTTATGAGTGTGTGTGTGTATGTGTGCTTATGAGTGTGAGTGTGTGCTTATGAGTGTATGTATGTATGTGCTTATGAGTGTGTGTGTGTATGTGTGCTTATGAGTGTGTGTGTGTGTGTGTGTGTGTGTGCTTATGAGTGTGTGTGTGTGTGTGCTTATGAGTGTGTGTGTGTGTGTATGTGTATGTATGTGCTTATGAGTGTGTATGTGTGTGTGTGTGTGTATGTGTGTGTGTGTATGTGTGTGTGTGTGTGTGTGTGTGTGTGTGAGGGCAGGTAACAGTCGCACGCTGATGATCGCGTGTGTGTCACCCTCGGACGCCGACTTCATGGAGACGTTGAACACGCTCAAGTACGCCAACCGTGCCAGGAACATCAAGAACCGCGTGCTAGTCAACCAGGACAAGAGCAGTCGCATGGTAGCTGTGCTGCGAGCCGAGATTCAGCAACTGAAACTCGAACTACTCGAGTACAAACAGGTGTGTGTCAGCCGTGCCTCGTAGCCGAGTAGCTAAAACGCCCGTTCTGTGCGCCAGTGGTCTGCGGTTCGATTCCGTGGTGAGGTGAAACTTCTGTGTTTGTTTTTGATAGATATAGGTTCTATTTGTCGCATGGCGGGTTCAGATGCGAATATAGCCTTCTCTACCGCTGTGTTGGAAAGTGAATTATTATTATATGCCCCGGTAATATGGCGTGATTTCTGTTTATTCCAGAGGAATGACATTCGTGGTGATGCGTGCATTCCTAGAGTATTACTAGTCGCTAAGGGCACAAATGATAGGAACGATTTGCCGTCTCCTGAATGCCCTAGCAAAACACACACACACACACACACATACACACACACTGTGATACAGACCGATAGAAAAGACAAACACAACTGGAAAAAGAAGGTAATTTCACAACTCCTTTAAAGTCACGCAGATGGGTGTCTCGAGGCAGACTAGAGGTGTTAGATCAGGGGTTCTTAAGCGGGGGTATTCATACCCCTTGGGGAGTCAGGGGTATGGGGCTCGATTATTTATTAAATATATAATTATCAATGGTTATGTTTTTTCTCCAAGTAATGCGTATCTAAATTACAGTGAATTCAAGCGATTGAATATTCGTGGATCTGGAGGACATACTGACAAATAATACAGGATTGGTGATAATTATATTAACAGCCAAGTAAAGTCAGGGGTATTATGGGACCATATTCGACAATACATTGGGAGTATGGAACCATCAAAAGGTTAAGAACCCCTGCATTAGAGTCTGTGTGTGTGTGTCTTTTTTCAAAAAACACCTGAAGACATTCTTCATGGTGAAATCTTATTATACTCTAGAGAACTTTGTCTATATTAGTGATGATTATAAAGTGTAAATGTTCTCTTCTTTCTTTATCTTTCCTTTTCTGTGTGGCTATGTGTGTGTGTGTGTGTGTGTGTGTGTGTGTATGTGTGTGTGTGGCTATTTGTGTGTGTGTGTGCGTTTCTGTGTGTATGTGTGTGTGTGGCTGTGTGTGTGTGTGTGGCTATGTGTGTGTGTGTGTGCTTTTCTGTGTGTGTGTGTGTGTGTGTGTGCAGCGCCCTAGAGACCCTCTAGGTGTAGGGCGCTATATAAATACCTACCTAATGTAATGTAATGTGTGTGTGTGTATGTGTGTATATGTGTGTGTGTATGTGTTTGTGTGTGTCAGGGCAAGCGCGTGGTTAGTGCCGACGGCGACGAGACTGTCAACGACATGTACCACGAGAACGTGATGTTGAACACGGACAATGCTCATCTGCGCACGCGCATCAAGGCGCTGCAGGAGACTGTCGAACGGCTGACAGCTCGCGCCACACAGCTGCAAGCCAGTCAGCTGATTGAACAAGCTGCGGCAGCCGGTTCGTGCCGCACACACACACACACACACACACACACACTCATACACATACACACGCAGGGAAGATAGGTTACTAGAGGTTTTATTAGAGACAGGACAGCGCAAGCACAGTTTATCTTACCAGTCTTGTCTAACCTATCATATGCTGCTGGTTGCTGACATAAATAGCATGTGAATTATTGTTTGAATGTTGTAGTGATTGTGTGTTGGTATTTGCGTTGTTATTGTGTTCTCATGTGATTTGTGTCTGATGATGGAGTCTGGTAACTCCGAAACGTTACGTAATATAGGGAAGTTGTTGAGTTGTCTGAATAGAAGCGATCAGAAATTGGCTAGAGACATGGAATCGACCAAAAAAGAAAATTGCTAAATGTCAAATAGCAATCCAGTTTAATCTGGTTTGCAAGCGCGAAAAATTACTGCCTGGCTACACCAACATCCTATCATATGTGTGTGTGTGTGTGTGTGTGTGTGTGTGTTGTAGACGGTGGTGGCGGATGCGACATGGACCAGATGATTAGTGGTTATATCAGCGAGGTGGAACAGTTGCGCGCCCAGCTGATAGAATCTCAACAGTTGTGTCATCAGCTGCAGACCAGACAACAACAACAACAACAACAAGTTGGCAGTAACATGAGCAACGCAGACGGTGCATGTGAGCACTCCCACACTCTCTCTCTCTCTCCATCTCTCTTTCTCAACTCTCACACGCACAGTTTGTTTGTGCTTTTCTTTTCTCATGTTACTACTCCTGTCTTTATGTCTCTTAATGATCAAGGCTCATGGATATTGACAGTTTTTACATTTTATTACAATATTTAGTTCTTAATTAAAATAATACCTAATTATAATGATAGTTAACTTATTGCTCAGGCGGATACTTCATGTGTTTCGTATTCTTAATAAGCGAGAGTGTGTGTGTGTGTGTGTGTGTGTTGGTTAGTGGGTGTATGTTTGCCGGCGGTGGGCCAGTCGCCGGGCACAGTGCAGGGTCTGATAGACGAGGCTCGACGTCAGCTGCGTCGTGACATGTGTGTCCAGTCTCAACAATCCACCAACAACAACAACAACAACACCGCCAGTGCGTCTGCTGGTGGCACTGTGGAGAGTAGCGACTCAACCGGCTATGAGGATGAGGATGATGAGGCGCTCGTGAAAGGTATCTCCCTCCCTCTCTCTATCCCTCTCTCTGTCTCGAGCCCTGCTCAAATTTGAGCCAGCGCTTGTGTGATGACATCATTGTGTCATCGTATATGATATAATAGCATGTAATAACAAACAAACTGTACTATTATAATTATTATTGATATGTTTGGCTCGTGGTGTGTGTGTGTGTGTGTGTGTGTGTGTGTGTGTGTGTGTGTGTGTGTGTGTGTGTTGTATTCTGTGCTGTATGTCTGCTGTATGTCTGCTGTGCTATCTTATTCAATATGTAAGTGCGTGTGTATTTTTGCGTTTTTGAGTATGTAAACGTGAGTGTGTCTGTGTTTGTGCGTATATGTACTTGTCTGTTTTGTGTGTGTGTATGTAGGTGAGTGTGTGTGTTCGTGATTGTGTATGTGTATGGCTCTTGTGCTTGAGTGTGTGTGTGTGTGTGTGAGCGCTTTTGAGACCCTCGGGTGAAAAGCGCGATATAAATGTCTTAATGTAATGTAATGTAATGTGTGTGTGTGTGTGTGTGTGTTGTTACTTTGTTATAGCCTACTCAATGTGCATATGTGTAAAGAAATCGGTTCTGCACTAATGCCTGATCACGTCACCAGCCAATGCTCATTTTTATGTGCCCAATTATCATACATATTCGTTATGTCCTGTATGTACATGTGTGTGTGTGTGTAGAGTAAGTAAATTGATTTATTGTACTCCAATAAGTAGGCTTTTCCGTACAATTTCAATCAATATATATGTGTGTGTGTGTATATTCTCGCACTGTTACTGACAAATATTTGCACATATATATGCATACTTACACGGTATGTATATATGACATCAAATGAACTTATACACATATATACACACTCACACACACACACTCAAACATAAGCACATACTAGGAAGAAAACACACCATACATGAATATAGCAGCATCATAATTTAGCCGCTATCTTCCAGCCTCAGTTATGATTGAAGTATAAATTATATCTCCTTATGTGTGTGTGTGTTCTTTTGCAGAGACTGATAATGAATCTGATAACGAACTGTCCACCGACGAACAGGAGAGCGAAGGAAAAGGTAAACCCATGTGTGTGTTAGTCTGTCTGTATTTAAGCGTACACACGGGTGTGATATTTACGAATGTGTATGTGTGTGTGTGTGTGCGCACGAGCGAAAAAGTATTTCTTGTCAATGTGTTCTACTTCTTCACTTAATTTGATCAAACCTGATTATGCAGTCGGGTGATTCAATCAGAAACCTGATTATGCAGTCTTATTATGCAGTGTGTGTGTGTGTGTGTGTGCTGTCATGTTTAGTTGATCTCAAACGTCATGTTGCATTGTTTACTGTACTGTTCGGTTATTTTATGCGCTTTTGCGACACTGAAACAGCGCGCTACAAATGCTCAACGAAGGAAATGAATGTGTGTTTGTGGGATGGGTGTGTATGTGTGTTTGTGGGATGGTTGTGTGAGTGGTGTGTTTGTGGGATGTGTGTATGTATGTGTGTTTGTGGGGTGTGTGTATGTATGTGTGTTTGTGGGATGGGTGTGTATGTGTGTTTGTGGTATGGGTGTGTGTGTGTGTATGTATGTTTGTGGTATGGGTGTGTGTGTGTGTATGTATGTTTGTGGTATGGGTGTGTGTGTATGTATGTGTGTTTGTGGGATGGTTGTGTGTGTGGTGTGCTTGTGGGATGTGTGTGTGGTATGTATGTATGTGTGTTTGTGGGATGGGTGTTTGTGGGATGGATGTTTGTGGGATGGGTGTGTGTATGTATATATGTTTGTGGGATGTGTGTGTGTGTGTGTGTGTGTGTGTTTGTGGGATGGTTATGTGTGTTTCCGGGACGGCTGTGTATGTGTATGTATGTGTGTTTGTGGGATGTGTATGTATGTGTGTTTGTGGTTTGGGTGTTTGTGGGATGTGTGTATGTATATGTGTTTGTGTGTGACAGAGCTGTGTGTTGCCGACTACAATGAGCAGTTGGCCGCACTGACTGGCGACATCAGCTTGAAGCAGCGACTGATCGAGGAGCTGGAGCGGTCGCAGCATCGTCTCGTAGCCATGAGGAGTCAGTACGAGGACAAACTGCAACAGCTGACCAACAGGATCAAGAGCACCGAGCAGGAACGAGACCAAGTGCTGGAGAACCTCAGTGAGTGTGATACGCCGCGTGTTCTGTGCAACACGTGTCTCTCTGTGTGTGTGTTGATTCTCGTGTGTGTGTGGATGTGTCTATGTGTATGTTTACGTGCTGGTGTGTGTTTGTGTGTGTGTGGATGTGTCTATGTGTATGTTTACGTGCTGGTGTGTGTGTGTGTGTGTGGCGTAATATCGATTAATACTTTTGTGTGATGTAAATATTGGTTTTGTTGTGTGTGTGTGTTGGTTCTTATGTGTATGTATGTGCGGATGTGTTTATGTGTGATATATCCTTGGTGAATGGTTTTCTACGATGTTAATATTGGTTTTATATATGTGTGTGTGTGTGTGGTAGGCAAGCGCAGTGTGTCCAGTTCAGATGAGACACGCAAGGTGAAAAGTGATTATGAACGCAAGCTGACCGATATGGCCAAAGAGATGAAGAAATTACAAACTGCCAAGAAGGAACACGCCAAACTACTCAAGTCGCAGACGCAATACGAACGCCAGATTCGCGCCATGAAAGACGAAGTGGTTGCCATGAAAACAGCCAAGGTTAGTCAAGACTGTCGTGAAAAAGCCAAGGTTAGTCAAGTATGTCATGACAAAGGCCAAGGTTAGTCAAGGCTGTCTTGATAAAAGCCTAGATTATATTGGCTGTCGTGAAAATAGCCAAGGTTATATTGGATGTCGTGAAAAAAGGCCAAGGTTATTGGTTGTAGAAGCCAATATTTGTGGTGAGCATGGAAATAAACCAATGTTTGGTTTGTCAATATTACTCATCTGGGTTCGTGCATATTGAATGCATTGAACACGGCGTTTTAAGTCCCTTGTAATATGTGTTTGTTTTGTTTTTCTGTTGCTGATTAATGGCTGGTGGCTAGATATATTTATTATATGTGTGTATTTGTGTGCGTGTGTGTGTGTGTGTGTCATGCAGGTGAAATTAATGCACAAAATGAAGGAGGACGCCAACCGGATGAAACAGATGGACATGAACCATCACCGAGTACTGTCACAACTGAAGAAAGACCACAGGAAACATGAGTCTCAGGTACAAACACCGCCACACTCACAAACACCGCCACACACTCACACACAGACACACACAAACACACTCACAGACACCCACACACACACACGCACACACACACACCGCCACACACACACACACACAAACACCGCCACACACTCACACACAGACACACTCACACACACACACACACAAACACCGCCACACTCACACACACACACACACACACACACACACAAACACACACACACACACACTCACACACAAACACCGCCACACACTCACACACAGACACACACACACACACAAACACCGCCACACACTCATACACAAACACACTCACAGACACACACACACACACACACACACACACACACACACACACACACACACACACATACTCACACATACTCACAGACAAACACACACACACACACACATATCCGCATTCATACACATCCATATTCTTACAAATACACCTATATTTATAGCTAGAGAGAGGAGAGAGAAGTAATCAGACAATGTGTGTGTGTATGTATGTGTGTGTGCGTATCAGATTACATCGTTGCAGAACGAGAAGCGAATCAGAGACGCCGTTTTGCGACGCAAGCAGGAGGAGATTTCTGTGCTGCGTCGGCTCAGCAAACGCGATAATCAGCAGCGTTCCACAGCCGCCTCCGCCTCCTCCTCGTCGGCCACACAACAACCACGTGAGCGTTCGTTCACTGGCTGATTGTTCAGCCGTTTATAGTGGCATTTCCAGTGTATCTCTCTCACACATACACACACAAACACACATTGATATACTAGCCATATACGCCTAGTATGCCTTCCTGCGTTTTTGCTTTGGCTAGTGTCTGTGTGTATATGTGTGTGTGTGTGTGTGTGTGTGTGTGTGTGTGTGTGTGTGTGTGTGTGTGTGTATGTGTGTGTGTGTCAACAGAAAACCTGTCATGGAATATATTATTGGATTAGGAGGGAGAATATACTCCTGAATATTATTTTCTCACAATCTTGAAATGTTTGAGTTCGTGTCTATCTATGTGTGTGTGTGTGTGTGTGTGTGTGTGTGTGTGTGTGTGTGTGTGTGTGTGTGTGTGTGTGTGTGTGTATGTGTGTCAGGCGGTAGCAGGCGTCGTGTTGGTGGCGGGGTTTATGCGCCCCCCTCTGTGACCGCTTCTTCGCCGGCCGCCTGCAAGAAGAAATGGCAGCAACTGGAACAATCCATCACTCAACTGGCGCTCAACAAACAGACTGTGTCCAATATGGAGCGAGAAATGGAGAGGTGCGTCTTACATCAGTCACGTGTATACTCACTAATTTTACTCACTGTGCTTGTGTGTTTTGTTTCCGAGCTGGTGTAGAATGACAAATATTTATCTGTTTCTTCTGCCGTGGGTTTTATTAAGTATCTATTGTCTATGTGTGTGTGTTTTAATTATCCAGACAGCTACCACCGTAGCTTTAAAACCTGACATGGCACGCGCATGTGTGTACTCAGCTAATTGTTTATCATAGGAGATGAGCTGTGCTCGTGCTGTCCTGTCTCCAATCAACCCTCTAGTAACCTATCTTCCCTGAAATTCCCAGTATTTCATACACATTATCTACTATCTCTGTTTAAACTTTCATACGCTATTAGCTCCTAACTTAATATCCTCCCAAATAACTGATTCCTGATATCAACACACACCTGTATAAGGGAAACTATACTTCTCTAAACTATCTCTCAAACATCTAGTCCTTTTCAATTATTTACGATGACCTCTTGCCTGAATTATCCCAAAACTATACAAATATCCGTATCAAGCTTTTGTGTGCCCATTGTATGTCCAGAAACCTTGTGTGTGTGTTTGTATGTGTGTGTGTGAGCTAGACAGCTGAAGGATCGTGACGGTTTGCGGCGACGGCTGTGTCGTGTGGAGCGACAGCGGAGAAACCTGACTGCCTCATCAACCGCCGTGGACAGCCGAGACTCGAGGCTACAGGAACTCGACGAGACTGTCGAGGCTATCCAGGCCAACATGAAGTACGTCAACGAGAACATCAGCGAGTGTCAGGACAGCATCATGGCCATGGAGGAGTCCAAGGTGACGTCATTCTTCAAGTCATCACTTCTTTCTCACGTCATCACTTCTTTCTTCATGTCATCACTTCTTTCTCACGTCATCACTTCTTTCTTCACGTTATCACTTGTTCTTCACATCATCACTTCCTCTTGTTAGCTGTTGTTACTATCCACCAGGGCATGTTATTATCCGCATATATTGTGATCATCAAAAGGCACAAACAGACAGACAGACAGAGAGAGAGAGAGAGAGAGAAGAGCCCCGGTCCTCAACGCGAAAATTTACCAAATTAAGATGTTTCAGTATAATATTTTGTCTTGCATTCCAACGTACACAAACTCACACGCTCATGTGTGTGTGTGTGTGAGTAGGAGGGGTTGGTGAGCGAGGAGCCCAGTTCGTTGCTGGTCGGTTTGTCGGCCGGTCAGATGGAGTATTTGCTGCACAAGCTGGTGGCCATGACGGTACATCAGAGCTGCGCGGCCGCTCAACACGAGATCAGCTGTCGTGAACTGGAACAACGCATGAGACAGGTGATCAGCCGCCACCGTGCACGCGCTATCCTCATAGTCGACCCTCACACCTGCATTCTCGCTGTGTATATATATATACCGTAAACATCTCATTGACTTTTCACGCTACATATACATATATACAAACACGCTCATATACCATCACATGTGTTCACGCTGCATACAAATATACTCGTATATGTGTGTATGAGGGAGGTCGAATATGTGAACTAGCAAGTAGTGGCGCAGTATAAATATAGTTATATTGAGTCTATCGTATATATATATATGCATATTCATGTTGAAAAATGCTTTCACGATGTACGTGTGTGTGTGTGTGTGTGCCTGTGTGTGTGAGGGTGGCAGGTTGCGCAGAATAGCAGCGCCCAGCAGCAGTTGTTGAGGCACTTGATGACCGAGGAGGGCGGCGTCGACCCCACCGTCGCCAGCTTGATCTCAGAGGCGGCGGCCGCTGGTTCTGGTGGCACGAGCGGCGGTGTCGTCGGCGGCGGTGTTGGTGACACGGACGAACACTCGCCGGACTCTGACGAGGAGCTGGTCGATGTGGCACCTCCGTGGGCGCCCGGCACGGCAGGCAACAAGGCGCGTTCTCGAACCGCCACCACGTCTCAGCTATTGTTTGCCTCTCAACACGCCACCAATGCCGCGGCCGCCGCTGGTACAGGTTCGGTGGAGGTGCGTTTGGAAGGTTGTGTGTCACCGGCTCCGCTGCCACATCCCGGCTCGCTGGGCTACGACGAGTTTGTCTCACAAGCAGCTAATTCGGCCAGCATCACCGCCTCTCATCAGCCGTTTCCTCTGAAACGATCGCTCAGTCATGTCATCTCAACACCGTCAATCAGGTGTGACACACGCAGCCTTCACGCTTTCACGCTGTCATCTGTTCTGTGTGTTGTGTGAATCAACGCGTGTGGGCCAACTCAGCCTGCAGATACCATATGTGTGTGTGTGTGTGTTTGCCGAGAGTGGCTTGTAAAAAGTTAGCTATATTGTGTCATGGCTTGCTCATCTCTTGCAGATAACGCTTGTATACTTGCTGGATGTTGCTTGTGTACACCCACCACTACTCAGCGGCTGGGCGATTTTCTGTCAATGTTGACCACTAAGTTTATCGCTTCTCAATATGTTCTGTCATTGTGACTAACACAACATCTTCCTGGGCTCGCCTATCATTGCCAAACTAACTCCATTTTTCCCTCTGCCACAGCTTCTCTCACTAACATTGCCAGCTTATGTGTGTGTGTGTGTGGCGGGGTGTTGTAAGGAGCGTGTTTCGAGCCGACCAACGCCAGTCTATCGCACCATCACAACAACAGCAGCAGCTTGCCTCTTACAAACAGTCTCTATCTCCTCGTCTGTCGCGACGCCATCATCTGGCGAGCGGCTCGGCTTCTCGTCTCAACATCATCAACATCAACAACAACAACAACAACGCACGCATGCATGCTGCCACTTTGCAGTGAGTGCGAGGCAAATTTAGCTTGCAAAAGTTTCGTGTAAGCTTCGAACCTGTTTGAGTTTCTAGCTGGGAAACACTTCGTTTTATTACGCACTATGTCCTGCCACTGCGCACTCTATGCATGTATGTGTTGGTATGTACTCACCTATTTGTACTCAGCTATTTGTTTACCACAGGAGATGAGCTATGCTCGTGCTGTCTTGTCTCCAACCCACCCTCTAACCTATCTTCCTTGAAATTCCCAGTATTTCACACTATCCAGTCTTTCTTTAAATGCTCCTACGCTATTAGCTCCTACAATATTCTCCCCTAACTGATTCCAGACATCAACACACCTATATGAGAAACTATACTTCTTAACATCTCTCAAACATCTTGTCCTTTTCAGTTTTTTTCCATGACCCCTCTTGCCTGAATTATCCCAAACTATACAATTATCCCTATCTAACTTTTGCATACCTATTCTATGTCTAAAAATATTCATCAAGTCGCCTCTTAGCCTACGTTGTTCTAAAGATGGTAAACAAAGCACTTTTAGTCTTTCCTCATACGTCAAACTACACATGCTATCAACCATTTTTGTCGCTGTCCTCTGAATTCTTTCCAATTTACGCTTGTTCCAATTTATGTGTGTATGTATGTAAGATTACTCCGCTCTTGCAAGTACAATTCGCAGAAATAATACGGCGACATTCTCGCAGGACAGCAAGTACATGCCATATCAAACGCTCAGTAAACCTACATGTGTATGTGTGTGTGTGTGTGTATGTGTAATATCTATGTTAAATATTTGTAGTGCTCATATATTTATGTGATGCGTATGTTAGGAACACTGGCACGCTTGAGACTTATGTGACAGGCGCTGTATCAAGTGTTCAATATACCTTAGTGTGTGTAGTAGTAGTAGTAGTAGTGGTTTATTGCCACACAACCTTGAACAATAACAAATTCCACATATCACAATAGCCTGACACACAATCTGTCAAGCCAGACATACAGCTGGCTTCTTAACATACACACACACACACACACACATTTGTGTGTGTGTGTGTGTGTGTGTGTGTGTGTGTGTATTAGTGTATATTTGTGTGGGTGTGTGTGTGTGTATTAGTGTATATTTGTGTGGGTGTGTGTGTGTGTGTATTAGTGTATATTTGTGTGGGTGTGTGTGTATTAGTGTATATTTGTGTGGGTGTGTGTGTATTAGTGTATATTTGTGTGGGTGTGTGTGTATTAGTGTATATTTGTGTGGGTGTGTGTGTATTAGTGTATATTTGCGTGTGTGTGTATTTATGTGTAATTGTGTGTGTGTGTGTATTAGTGTATATTTGCGTGTGTGTGTGTGTGTGCTTGTATTTCTGTGTAATTGTGTGTGTGTGTGTGTGTGTGTGTGTATGTTTGTATATTTGCGTTTGTGTGTGTGTGTATTAGTGTATATTTGCGTTTGTGTGTGTGTGTGTGTGTATTTATGTGTAATTATGTGTGTAAATGTGTGTGTGTGTGTCTGTTTGGAGTAGACAGTGTGACAGTGCGGCTGAATCCAGCACACCGCCGTCTCTTTCACCAGTGGCGTTGCGTCGCAGTCAGTCGACCCGGGACGCCAACGTGTTCAGTCGACTCACATCGGGCACCAGCAGTCAGCGAGAACGAGAGCCTCGACTCGGCGTGATCTCGGCCGTCCGTTCCAGCGGCGGTCCAGTCTCCTCGTCCTCCTCGTCGTGCGTCACCGCCGGCGGTAAATCCCCGCTGGTCTGCACTCATGTCGCCTCGGGCCATTCCAAGGCGGTGCTGACCGTGTGTGCCACCGATGATACGCTCTTCTCTGGCTCCAAGGGTGCGTCGCATCACTAGACTTCCACTTTTCCAACTCATTTCCTCTCTACTTCTCTTGGCCGCTTTCGGTGCTTGGGTAGTTCTTGTAGTCTTCCCATGCTACTGGAGTTTTTGTAATTTATGATATTCTGTCCATCTATTAGGAGATATAGTATTTATTCGAGTATAACGCGCAAAATTGTTCTACCTGAAATAAAAAGTCTTGCTGTGCGCGTTATGAACCAGCTCTGGTCATATCAAATAATAATATATTGATTCTTCACCGGTTTGACTGAGCCGCTGAAGTGACACACTGCCACCTTCTATATGCTTTTACAAATCATGTTTTTAATCATGGTCGCATGTGTTAAACAATGTGTGTCGCTTACAATATCACTTGATTTGAGCTAAGAATGGACGAAACAGCAATTATATACCGATTTCTAATCGAACATTAGGAGTGCGCGTTATAACCGAATAGATACGGTAGCTGTATTTCGATTGGCGTTGCTGTTGGGAAAGTTCAGCTGTGTTTCGCGTCGGAGTGTGCGTGTCAGCATGTGTGTGTGTGTGTGTGTGTGTGTGTGTGTGTGTGTGTGTGTGAAAAAAGAAAATAAACTATATAAAAAACTTATAAACTATGCCAATGGCATTATTCTCATTGTCTTGATGTGATAACTATGTCACACTTGTATGTTGTTCATACCTGTGTTCTTGTTGTGTGTGTTCTTATCTGCGTCTATGTGCATGGCTGCTTTATATATTGCTTTCTGTTTGTCTGTATCTCTGTGTGTGCAGGTGTGTGCAGGTGTGTTTGTGGGTGTATGTGTGTGCAGCGCCTTAGAGACCCTTCGGGTGTAGGGCGCTATATAAATGTCTTACTGTACTGTGTGTGTGTGTGTGTGTAGGGCGTAGGGCGCTATATAAATATCTTAATGTAATGTAATGTGTATGTGACTGTTGATGGGGACAGATCGCACGGTGAAGGTGTGGGACTTGAACACAGGCAGACAGGTGCATTCGCTGGCGGGACATCCCAACAATGTGGTGTGTGTTCGCTACTCGTCCATTGATCGGCTCGTGTTCAGTGTGTCGTCGGCGTTCGTCAAGGTCTGGGATGTTCGTCTCGACTCAACCAAGTGTATCAAAACGCTCAGGCACGTTCTTATTCTCATATTTCTCCGTCTGTTTCCCTTCCTTAATCTTTTATTTGCTCACTAATTTTCCTTGTGTATTTTCATGTTTGTCTCTGTTTCTCCGGCACAATTGATCGGTTAAGTATTGTCTTTATATCTCGTTGAATAAACCAATTCTTGTCAGCTGTACTCGAAAACCTAAACGTAAAATCCCCTATTCTGTTATTATTCATTTCCTCTTGTTGTGCGTGCATTGCAGCTCGTCCGGCCTGACTTCCACGGCGCCACCGGTGGCCACGCCATCACGCACCCTCCTCGTGCCCAGCGGCGAGACTCAAGTGACAGACGTGGCGCTCGGCCGTCGCTCGCATGTGCTCTACATGGCGGCACACAACTGCGTGCGCGTGTGGGACCTGCGCCGCTTCGTCAGCTGCGGCAAGCTGAGTGGCGGACATCAGGCGGCCGTGATGTGTTTGGCTGTGGGAGGCGGCGGCGGCGGCGGTGGTGGAAGAGATCTGGTGCTGACCGGTTCCAAGGACCACCGCGTCAAGTTGTTCGACGTGCCCGACCAGTGCAGCGGTCTGGTGTCGCAGTGTCTCAGTCTGGAGCCGCCGCACTACGACGGTGTGCAGTGTCTGGCCGTGCACGACAGCCACGTGTTTTCAGGCTCGCGTGACGCGTGTCTCAAGATGTGGCGCCTGCAGTTGCGAGGGCGGTCGGACGGTGCCGCCGATGCGCCGCTCGTGCACAGCGTCAACAACGCCCACTGTGACTGGATCTGCGGCATGACTGTGGCTCCTCGGCCGGTTGGCGGGCAGGACTCTGCGGTGCTGGTGTCGGGCTGTCGCGCCGGCTTTCTGCGACTGTGGAGCGTCGATGCGTGTCGGCAACTGGGGGAACTACGCGGCCACAATTCGCCCATCAATGCAGTCACGGCCAACAACTCACACCTGTTCTCCGCCTCCAAGTACGTAGCAAATTTGCCTACTCAAAACTTCACGATTTCTCTGTCATATGTGTGTGTGTGTTTGGGGGGTGCCGCATGTATATGGGGATCTGGTAACTGGTTTTTAAAATACAATATGGTTAGTGGGTACTATGCTTCTAATCTGTCGGTCGTTCCACACACACACACACACACACACACACACACACACACACACACATGCGCACATACACACACACACACTGGTTGTGTTGTTTATTGGCTGGTATTTCTCATGCACATTATTGTTTGCATGTTATAAAGACAAATGGGTACTGGATTTGGCTCATCGCACGTTTCATTCTTGATATAGTTTGATGTGGGCGGGCTTCTTCATTTGGTGTTTTGGCCTCATGTCCGTTGCTTTCACAGGCTGTTGGCCTTTGACACTTCACAAATTGACACTTTCATGTCGCGCGCGCGCGTGTGTGTGTGTGTGTGTGTGTGTGTATGTGTGTGTTGGCAGTTGTGGTGATATCAAAATGTGGCGGTTTTCTAGTCAGCTGAGAGGTCATTTGCCAGGCCATCTCAATGAGTGCATGAGTCAGTCTACGGGTCGAGTGTTCTCTCTGCCTGTGTGATTTCACGGGGCGCTTTCTGCTCTCTTTCTCTCTCTTTCTCTATCTTTCTCTATCTTTCTCTCTCGTGTCTGAGTTGTTTTATCCGTGTGTGTGTGTGTGTGTACACTTTCTCAATGCTATGTGTATGATATTATCTTGTTTTTAATTTCATTCGTTTCCACTATATTTCAAGTGCAGCTCACACTGTCGCTATTTCTTTCGGTTTCTCAATCTCTTGCCTCCCTCTCGCTCGCGCTCTCTCTCTCTCTCTCTGTGTACTGGCTTGGACTTTCATTATTGGCCAGCGTAGATCAATGCATGTCTTAACATTGGACTGTGCTTTTCTTGTGTATTCTCTGCTGTCATTCTGCCTGTCTGTCTTGTTTTCTGCACCTCATCACAACAAGACACCAGGGTATTTTGGAGAACACGTGTGTGTGTATGTGTGTGTGTGTGTGTGTGTGTGTGTGTGTGTGTGTGTGTGCGTAATTGAGTGTTATATTTCACCGGCCACGCTGACTTTTCGACTTGCTTGGCTTGTCAGAGTTGGTGGCTGTAATCTGTATACCTCATTTGACTGCTGATCCTAAACATGGTCTTCCTTCGACACAGACCGTATGTCTGTCTGTTCATATCCTGTCACAATACCATTGCTGGTTCAATGCATATCACCCAAACACACACACACACACACACACACACACACACACACACACACACACACACACACACACACACACACTGGAATATCTCATGTGTGTGTGTGTGCGTGCGCTTTTTGGCGTAATGTTATGCAAAAGTTTGTCGTACCAGCTACCTCGATTCACATAAGCTTATTCGACCGGGAGATTTTCACAGTGTGTTGGTCCTATCGTGCATGTATGTGCATGTGTATGTGTGTGTGTGTGTTCTAGTGTGAATGTATGTGTGAGTTTGTGTGGCTTTATTTTGCGTTTAATTATGATAGTTTCGCCTGCTAAATTACTCTGTCACCACTGGGTTTTGCTTCTGTTTTTTATTAATTTTTTTCTCAATTTTCCATTAGCCGCGCGTGTGTGTCTGTGTGTGTGTTTTGCCGTCTTTTTTCTTGCGTTTTAGCAATTACAGCTTACCGTATGTTTTCGACAGTCACCATTTCTCACTGACATTCGCATTGACATTCCATGCACGTGTGTGTGTGTGTGTGTGTGTGTGTGTGTGTGTGTGGCTGCTTGTTGTCTGTCTGTGTGTGTGTGTGTGGTTTTTTCAGCGATCACAGCGTGAAAATATGGCGTGTTCGCGCCACACTTGAGTCTGACAGCTCTTGAATAAGCTTGGCGTCGCACTCTCTCTCTCTCTCACACTGACACACACACTCTCTCACACACACTCTCTCACACACACACACAACATAACGATATTGAAAAATATACTGCACAAGAGATGAGAATACGAAGCAGCACAGTCTGAATTAAGCTCATTTTCTGCAAGAATACAACTAGCTGAATACCTTCGTTGTGTGTGTGTGTGTGTGTGTGTGTGTGTGTGTGTGTGTGTGTGTGTGTGTGTGTGTGTGTGTGTGTGTGTGTGTGTGTGTGTGTGTTTATGTCTCTCGTGATATCCCTTAAGTTCAATGCATTTTCTGGTCAGTATAGTTGGTCAGATTCGCAACTACGTGTGTATGTGTGTGTGTGTGTGTTAGATATATTCACTTTTTGTGTTTTTGTCAGTGATTGTGTCGTTTTGTTGTACTGTTTGTAATGATCTAGTCTGTCAGGTTTTAACTTTTAACTGCCCTCGTGTGTGTGCGTATGTGTGTGTGTGTGTGTGTGTGTGTGTGTGTGTGTCACTGTGTGTGTGTGTCACTGTGTGTGTGTCAGTGTGTGTGTGTGTGCGTCTGTGTCAGTGTGTGTGTCGGCTGTGATTTGATATTCACTACCGCTTGCCCCTCAAGAAATTAGCACGCGCGTTCAATTTTTTTTTTCATTCCAATTTGCCACATTTATGTGTGTGTTTGTGTGTGTGTGTCGTTTTTGCGGCGTTGTTTTGTGGTAATAAAATTGACAAACAAACCTTGTTTGTGTGTGTCAATGATTGTGGTTTTTAGTGTTCATGTTCTTGTCAATGTGTTGTGTGCAGTAGCCCATATAACTAGCGTGTTTTTTATACCAAAACACTATTGTCATGTTTGATATATAAGTGATAAGTAACATTTAATGTCTAGGAATTATAGGATGTATAGGATTTGTATAGGATTGGATAGGATAATGTATAGGATTTATTTCTGTGCTAGCCTTTAGTCTAGCGGTACAAACTCTAGCTTCAGAAAGTCGTATACCGCTAAGCATGTGTTTCTATCATATTTTATTTTGCAATTGTATCGGGAACTTCAGGACGTAAAACATGCCAGCCAAATATATGATTATATATTTATATGTATATATCATTTCTTCATTTTACACACGCACATCTATAACACATGGGTTTTCGGAAACCTCAACGCTCCATTCCATATGCCAGCGATTGTGGTTGTTTTAAAATCGCATTGACATTATTCGAATCCATTTCAATCCTTTACAATCACCTTCCGCCCTCAATCAATAATGCTGCCTTTGTCACACAATGCTGCACGCGCGTGTGTGTCGCACGTGCGAGCTGAGGCTTGACTTGGCCGAGGTGCGAGCGCCGCAACAGCCGTCGGTGCCGCTGACAAGTCTGTCGACCGAGTCCAGGTACTCCTGCTCCAAGTGGCCGAGTGGTCTGGTGCGCGTGGGCGTGGCGACCAGGGCGTCTGGCTGCGGTGCCTTGCTGAACGGCGTGGTCAGTGCCAGATGGTGAGAGTGGACGGGAAGAGAGGCCGTCATTGCGGCCGCTGTCACCGCCTCTGCTATTTTCAGCGGCGGATGAGGAGAAGAGTCTGTGCCCACACCTCGATGAGAAGTGTCTGCTACCTTGTGCCGCTGGCTCTGACTTTCTTGAGCCACGACGCCGTTCTTCCCATCGACCGTCGTTTTAGCCGTCGTGTTTTTCTCGCTTGTCTTCTCGTGTGCCGGCTGGTGTGGAATGGCCTGCGGGACAGACCTCCGAGGAGGAGGTGTGGTGACTGCCACCTCCGACACGGTGATCTGCACCGAGCCCGAGGCGGGGTTGTGTTGTGCGGTGAGCACTTGCTGGGTACTGGGCAGGGATGTGGCCGAGGCTGCTTCAGTGCTGGTGCTGGTCTGTGCGAGAGTGATATCGGTGTAGAACGGCGACTGGACGTCGTTCATCACACTGCTGGGAATTGGGAACGAGAGTAGTGGCGAGTCTTCGCTGGGCGAGGCGGACAGCCTACTTGATGCCGAACTACGTGCTCTTTTGATATCGCTCAGATGTGCTGTGTTCATTTGCACCAAGTCTTCGGCTGAGAACACACACACACACACGTTCACTAATGCAAATAGTTTTTATTTTGTATTTCACACACACACACACACGCACGTGACAATAACAATAAAAATTCGGGAAAAAATAAATTAAAAATCCATGGTCAACTAGTAATGATATGTATGAACGATGTGATGTGTGAGAACAATTAAGGATAAGGTAATATACACCTACACAAACACGTATACATACACGTACATTCATATACACATACATACACGTACATTCATATATACATACATACACGTACATTCATATATACATACATACACGTACATTCATATATACATACATACACGTACATTCATATATACATACATACACGTACATTCATATATACATACATACACGTACATTCATATATACATACATACACGTACATATAAAACATATACATATACATATAAAAACTATGGTATAAATCTGGCTAAACACATGTTATGATATTCTCTCGTGCGTGGACGGTCGGAGTGTTCTGGATATAATGGATCAATTTATCATCTGCGCTTAAATGTTAAAGGTTAAACGCCTCAAGTGACAGCTGCTACACGGGAACAAGTCGAAGCTTATGAACACACACAGGTGTGTCCCGTGCAGCTCGCTGCCACCGCAGAACCGACCCTCTCCACGCTATGGCGCCACAAGAACGGAAGACGTGTTAGATAGGGCCACCTCCCCAGAATGCATGACACAACACATGACTGATATCTGGTACCATCATTTACTGCTGGGTGGACAGGGGCTGTGGGATTACAGAATTCGCCCAAACCGAAATTCTCCTCTGCCGTCATTCTATATACGCTTCCATTTAGCAGACTTGTTAGTTTGTAATTGTAGTTGTGCGCATGTGTGTGCATGGCCGTACAATTCAAATTCTATTCCACCAATTCAATCTTCTGTTGCTTTTTACGCTATTGTGTGATCCCGATATTTTGTCGACTAGGGTGATTTGAGCCGAGGCTCGGGGGGATGACAGCCATCATATATCAGTGTTCAAAGTTGACTCAGTTGGTCAATTTCATGAGACCCTTAATCATTCTATGCCTAGTCAATTACAACGCACATACCTAAATGAAAAGTATATTGCATATAATTGCATACACACATTTGTCGTGTATTGTTATTTTTTTGCTATGCTGATTTTGATGACAATATACTGGCAATGAACTGAAGTCAGCAGAATTGTCGAGGGTATATTTACATATTCATGCCCCCAGCCAATTTGTCGGGGGTTGTACCCTGCAAGATCTACGCTCATGTCTGTCAACATTGATGTGCGTTGGTGCGGCAGCATTTTTCAGTTCATGACAGTGGCGGCGCCAGGATTCGTCCGATGGGGGGCTAAGGAAAAAGTTTAGGGGGCTTGGCTAAGCATGAAGAGCTACACTCGAACGCTGACTACATAATATTATAATAAGGGACTGGGGCACACTGATTCATTCCTCTAAATTGAACCAAAATTACAGGACTTCATTTACAGTGGTAAGAAATTATTATGTCCATGATTATGATTGGGGGGCTGGCATATTTTTTAGGGGGCTTCAGCCCCCCCCCCCCTTGGCGCCGCCACTGGTTCTTGTAGTTCATAGAATTTGCTTTCGTTACATTTTATATCCTGTATTTACTGTTGCATTTTGTTCTATACATATACGTCACATGTTAAAATGAAAATCACCTTTCTGAGTGCCATTTTGAGAGACAAGACTTCTGCCAAATGTAATTGCACTGCTTACATGCGACTACTAGATTTGTTAATATTGAGTTACGAGTTAATATATCCAAATAGCATGTACTTGAAAAAGGGATTTCGGGGATAAAATTTACGGGAAACCATTGCTTGTCGTGAGAGCCGTTGGGGCCCCCCGAAGGCAACACTTGGGACCCCCATTATGAATAAATCACCAAATAATGAATGTAATAATTAGTCATAATCACATAATACAACCTCAGGTGAAAACATCTGAGCGAAAAGGTAAAGGTATACATAATGAATATGATAAATTTCAATATCATACGTGAAGCAACGGGGCCCCTCAATATTCGGGCCACCGGCCAGGGGGTACGGGGGGCGGTTGCTACGGCTCTGCTTGTCGTCTGTTCAACAAAATTGTGTCTCGCTTTACGACAGCGGGAAATTTCCGATCGCTCCGACCTAGAAAATTGCGCACAACACTGACCTGTCGCACTAACCTCTGACACTGACAGCACTCAGTACAGAAGCCCGCCGGCCGCTCTGCTGCGAACTGTGCGAAGACAGAAGACTTCGGCGAGAACGCGAGCTGGCCACGAAAGGACGGGTCATTTCTTCAGCGGCGTTTCCGACAACATCGAGCGTGATCCGCTCGGCCAAAGGCTTGCGACCCTCGTAAGTGTCCAGCCAGTATGTTTTCATGGCGCCTGTCCACGGTTAATTTTCTTAATTACTTATACTTGTGTAATATAGTTTTTTTTATTATATTGATTATTTTCATTGAAAATATTTTCGTTAGCAGGTTTATTACTAGAAATGACGTTCAATAGAAGACCCAATGAAGGCCTCAAGTGACAGCTGCTACAGGGGAAGAAGCCGAAGCTTATGAACACACAGTTGTGTCCTGTGCAGCTCGCTGTCACCGCAGAACCGACCCTCTCCACGCTATGACGCCACAAGGACGGAAAACGTATTAGAGAGGGCCACCTCCACAGAATGCATGACACAACACATGACTGATATCTGGTACCATCATTTACTGCTGGGTGGACAGGGGCTGTTGGATTATATAATTCGTCCGAAGAAATTCTCCTCCGCCGGTTTATGAGCCACGCGCTTGTGAGGCGGGTGTGCTACCACTACACCACGGAAAAATTACACCACCGATATATTACACCACGGATAAATTACACCACGGATAAATTACACCACGGAGAAATTGCACCACGGATAAATTACACCACGGAAAAATTACACCACGGAAAAATTACACCAAGGAGAAATTACACCACGGAGAAATTACACCACGGAGAAATTACACCAAGGAGAAATTACACCACGGAGAAATTACACACTTGCCTTTGCCTTTGATTTGTACTTCGCCTCGTTCGGAAACGTGATACAGTCCACTGATGAGCTCCTTGGTAGTCTGAGAAATGTGCACTTTCATAGGCAAAGAGTTGGACTCCATGCGTGACGCTACACAAGAACACACACATACACACACACACACACATACACAAACAATCCAAGGCTAGAATTCGTTTTCATCAAGTGGTTATAGAGAAAGTCCCTATTAGAATCAGTCATGTTTCCAGGGGATGCTACAAGTGGCTGAATTTACTCCATGATAACCTGAGTTAGAACTGGTTTTCGCTAGAGAGTTTCAAAAGCCATGAATGGCTCGGTTTGAAGTATTTATTATGTTTAAATTATATGTTTATTTGTGAATTTAGTGGTCCGGAAGCAATATCCTGCAGAATATATGTAATACAAAATTTTTGTAACAAGTTTGCTACGCAAAAAAACTTATAAACCTTTCATTATTATTTTCCAAATTAATAAATATTTAACTTTATAGAAAATGTAGTATATACTAGAATATAGGATAGAATGTATAGAATATAGAATGTAGGATAATGCTGAATGAGTGATGTCGCAGTCATGTTGCATATGTCACCTGTATTCACAGTGTCGCCAAACAGGCAATATCTGGGCATTTTGACTCCGACAACCCCGGCCACCACCATGCCCGAGTGAAGACCCACACGGATCTTGATGTGGTTTCCTGTGGACATCATATAAGCGACGGAAAAATAACCCCAATAAAAATGGACTGATCAGAACCATGGCACAAACGGGAAACAAGTTTACCAAGAAGCAGAAATGTTTCTGGATGGTCTTTCTCTGGAAATTAGCCCATATACCCACCCTTCATGCTTTAAGTCTGTGCTATCTATATAATGACCTTACTGTTTAAAAAATCAAATTGCTCATCTATAAAAGAAAATATACAAATATATAAATTAAAATATTGGCATAAGCTATAATATGAATTTATAACTACACCATTTGCATTTTGCTTCAATCCAAGCGTTTTATCTATATATTCGATAAACATCTTCTAAACCTATATCCATTTTAGTCTGCTTATCTATTGGTATACTCTTAATATATTAATATTTCAATCATTATAGTAATTCATACAAATATTATATTATCGAATCAATTCTAGGCGTTTTGCATTACATTTATTGAAGAATGTTTGTGCAGTAATTTGTGAATGTCTGTAATGATAACTATTTTTATTACAATTTTCAAAAAATGTTCTATAATGTAGTATATGGAAAACCCGTATGTTGCAAAAAATCAGAACAAATATTAGCAGAATACTGCATAATGCATCAGGCACTAATCATTGAATGTGTAATATTTTATCTTGAATGAAACATTCATGAATAACACCAATCTTTCTAGCCGTCGTCCTGTTCCCCTTGTCTCCCCTCCTGCTCTCCATGCATCCAACTGGTCCGCTAAATCATTCTTTTTCTCTGCTCCTAGTGTATATAATTCTCTACCTCTTCACATACTGGAGAATGAATCTTACATGTCCTTTTCTACCTCAATGCACAAATATTTACTATCCTTGCCGTCCCTAGTCCCCTCTTACTCCTCCGTTTCGACGCTACTAGCCCTAATATTGCCACTTGCTTGTTTGTGCCCTCACTAACTTCCACTTATTTGATAATTTTGTTCACTAACTCTATATTTACATATATTTATTCATATTCATGTAGCTACTCTATATTTACTCCAATATTACCATGTATATTGACTTTTTTCGACTGCTCATTGTGACTCTCCCCCGCCGAGCTACTTAATTCTATTTTCTTTTCTTTCGTCCATTTATTTGTTATGCTTCGCGCCTCTGATTACTGTGTGCGCTATAGGAAATACATTGGTTGATGTTGTTGTTGTTATCAAATGACCACAATCACTGATAAATTGATTGATTATGTAGAAAATATGCAAATATTTTGAGTAATGATGTTCATGTATAAATAACTTACTTGGATTAAATCAATATGTAAATGGTGTATATCTATCAAATTAAAAAAACGTTATCTATTCCAAATATTAATTAAGAAGTTTAATTCATTTTGAGCGGTTTTGGGCTTGCCTGTAGACGGGTCTGTCAGTCCTTTAATTCCGTCCAGCATGTCCAGTGCCATGTTGCACGTCATTTCTGCATGATTCTGCTGCTTGGCCGGAACTCCGCCTACGGCCATATAAGAGTCGCCAATGGTCTCCACCTGTAGGCAATCAACAGGTGAGCTTCAGGTGTGATAATTATTCACTTAACTCAATAACTTCTCGTTAACAATAGATAATATCTTGTTTTTATAACTGGAAATACTTATTAATAAATATTTGTTTATATTTATTGTTTTTGTTATTTATGATTATTTATTTATTTGTAAATATCAATTGTTATATAAGAATTCATTTAACTTGATAACTTTCACAGCTGGATTCAACTCATGGGATCAAAAATAGACTCAACATTGAGATGAAGTATTGTAAGCTACTACTACTGTATTCTACACCTTGTAGATATCGTTGTGTTCCACTAGCTGGTCGAAGATTGAGTACATGGAGTTGAGCAACGAGACGACTTGTAGTGGCGTGATGCGACTGCATATATCGGTGAATGTCACCACGTCCGAGAACAGTACCGTTACACTCTCGAACACCTGGCCACACCAACACAAGAACAAACTAGAACACGCTATTTATACCTTTACAATTTGCTTTGTCCCAACTGAAGTCAAAATTGTCCCAACTGAAGTCAAAATTGTCCCAACTGAAGTCAAAATTGTCCCAACTGAAGTCAAAATTGTCCCAACTGAAGTCAAAATTGTCCAACTGAATATAGAATCGTCCCAACTGAATATAGAGATGTCCCAACTGAATTTAACAATGTGTAACAATTTTCATGTGAAATGCAAACAATGTACTGATAATAATAAAGTTTGATATTAAATATAAAATCAATAACACATACTGTGGTTCTAGTTGGGACCAATTTGATTTCAGTTGGGTCAAATCAAAGTATGAAAGGTATTGTTTCAGGGTTTAGGTCAGGGTTTCTCAGGGTTTCTCAGGGTTTCTCAGGGTTTCTTAGGGTCAGGGTTTCTCAGCCGGGCGTGCGACCCTGGTACCTGAGGGCTCCGATTTTTCCTGTAAAAAATAAAGAAAACATGTTTTACTCATGTTTTATATTTGCTCATGTATTTTTTTCGTATAATTATCTTAAAAAGTTATGTTTTTCCGTCGTTTGTATATAAATCGCTTATAAAAGTTTGAGCTTAGGCGGTTTGGTTCACCCACTCGCGTATAATTCGTGACGCCAAGTTCTGATTGGTCATCATTGGCTGCAGTTAATCACGCCACATCACTTGTCCCTGATATCTGTGCTGCAAGCAACTCGGTCCACTCAGTAGTAGCCTACTTGTGTCTTGACTGTCTTGATCGTAAGTGATTTGTGACTTTTCTTATAATACTTCAATCACGAAGGGCTCGATGAATGTATGTTTGGAACTTGTGAGGTTCAGTACACACAATAAGGTTGAAAACCACTGATATAGACTGATTATTCTCTCACACACCCCGAGTCCATGCCAAGTGATGTATGTTACGAATGTGTGCTGATGTATGTATCAATTGGTGACAGAAAAGAAATCTACTGAGACAGGAAATATCATGCTTTATTTTCCTCATCAGCTTCAACTTTGACCTTTCCTGTTGTGTTTGTGTTTTGTTTTCAAAAGAAAGCACAAGTGAGAAATTTAAACCATTGGATGAATGCAGAAACGGTGAATGTTTCAAGCAGGATGCTAGAAATGAAAAGTTGAAACATTTTAAACAAATATAAATTATTTAACGTGTAGAGTCAGTTTTTCAATAATCTTGCAGATATTAAGATACTTGATGTAAGGCCACTGTTGAACATCGAACATCGTGGCACTTTTCAATGAAGCAATTTTGGGTGGAGAATTTCAGATACTCGCTCACCTCACACGTGTCAACCGGGTTCTCTCCGTTGCGAAGTCTCGTGGCTACTTGTTTTGGGATCATCTGATACAGCAGCTCGTCAGTTCGCTGCATCTCCTCGTCCAACTTCCTCATGGATGCCTCCAGCTTCTTCGATTTGATCTGCTCCTGATCGAGGGCCAGTTTCATCTCAACTGATTGCTGTGCTCCGGCCAGCACGAGATCTCTGTAATAAGCGCCACACAAGATCAACATAAGATCTCTGTAATAAGCGCCACACAAGATCAACATAAGATCTCTGTAATAAGCGCCACATAAGATCAACACAAGATCTCTGTAATAAGCGTCACACAAGATCAACATGAGATCTCTGTAATAAGCGCCACACAAGATCAACATGATATCTCTGTAATAAGCGTCACACAAGATCAACACGAGATATCTGTAATAAGCGTCACACAAGATCAACATGAGATCTCTGTAATAAGCGTCACACAAGATCAACACGAGATCTCTGTAATAAGCGCCACATAAGATCAACACAAGATCTCTGTAATAAGCGCCACATAAGATCAACATAAGATCTCTGTAATAAGTACCACACAAGATCAACATGAGATCTCTGTAATAAGCGTCACACAAGATCAACATGAGATCTCTGTAATAAGCGTCACACAAGATCAACATGAGATCTCTGTAATACGCGCCACACAAGATCAATACGAGATCTCTGTAATAAGCGCCACATAATATCAACATAAGATCTCTGTAATAAGCGTCACACAAGATCAACACGAGATATCTGTAATAAGCACCACACAAGATCAACATGAGATCTCTGTAATAAGCGTCACACAAGATCAACATGAGATCTCTGTAATAAGCGTCACACAAGATCAACATGAGATCTCTGTAATAAGCGTCACACAAGATCAACATGAGATCTCTGTAATAAGCGTCACACAAGATCAACATGAGATCTCTGTAATAAGCGTCACACAATATCAACACGAGATCTCTGTAATACGCGCCACACAAGATCAACATGAGATCTCTGTAATAAGCGCCACATAATATCAACATAAGATCTCTGTAATAAGCGCCACATAAGATCAACATAAGATCTCTGTAATAAGTACCACACAAGATCAATGTTGACATGTACAATGTACATGTCAAAAAAATCTAACTAAAAAAATGTACCTATCGAACACCAAAAATTAATCGAATCCACATTTGACACGATATGAAATTACATTTGACCTGATGTAAAATACCGTGTTCGCGTGCTGTATTTTGAAAAAATGCATTTTCAAATACTTTTCAGGAAGCCATTAGTGTAATCGAGGCAATATAATAAATATTTTCGGAATCTATATGAACAATTGCACCTATTGTGCGCCAAAGAATAATCGAATTAATTGTTGGTTATATATTAGACATGGTGTAAATTACCATGCGCGCACTCTAAATTTCTTGAGAAAAAAAACTCAAATTTTAAATGAATTTCCGGAAAACGTTATTGAAATAATCGCAATATAATTGATATTTTTGAAATCTACCCAAAAGAGACTGCATCTACCGCAACTTGACACTGAGATTAATTCAAAAATCGATCCACACAAATGTTCATGAGGTTCATTTCAGCTTTACTTTAGTTTTCTATATTTATTAATTCATACATTTGATTATTTTTTCATGATTAATTTTTCACGGATATTTTCAAACACACATACCATTTTTAGCGAGAGGGATATTTTAAGCATACAAAAAATATTGTACGAATTATTTTGCAAGAAAATAAAAACTGGAGGTACCTGCTGAAATCGTGCATTGAAAGGTCGTTGATAAAAAGTCCTGTATGTATCATGGTGTCCAAGTCTTCCAGCACAGGAGTGGACAAAAACATCAACATTTTCCACTGCTCAAAATACAACATCTGACCTGAAATTGAGAAAAATACAAGCATGGAAATTTAACAAAGTTCCTGTGTATATTTATGTTTTATTGTATGACAACAATAAATAATATTGATCCAATGTACATCCTACACGGAATTTCTTATGAAAACGTTTCTGTCAAGAATATGAAGGCAAAATTAAGATTGAAATTGTATTTGACGGATTATTAATGATAAATAACCTTACGAATTATTTTGCCTGAGACATGAAACAAATTTGACAGCACGAAAGTTGAGAAAATATATAAGCAATTTTCATTTATGAAACAGTTTTTTAACCTTTGAGGCGTAGGTTTTTTTCTTCTGTATCTTCCGTGTCGTCTATGTTGATCAAACCTTTACTTTTGCCTTTTTCTCGGATCAGCTGTTGCATCACAAGTGGAGGATCTGTGGATATCAGCTCGAAAATGTTGTTTGTTTTCTTAATAATCTGCACGCACACACACACATACATATACACACATACAGAGCCGCCGCGAGGACTTATGGGCCTCCACCCCCCCGAAGGCAACACTTGGGGCCCCCATTATAAATATAGCACCAAATAATGAATTTATTTATTAGACAATCACATAATACAAGCTCAGGTGAAAACATCTGAGCAAAAAGGTAAAGGCTATACATAATAAATAAACAGATAAACAGATAGACAGATAGACAGAGAACAGGAAATACAGAAAACATAGTAACGTATAAATGAATTGCGGATAACATATTTCAGCGTTTGAGTAAATAAACTTCAATTTTAATAAAAAGTTTTAAACTTGATTTGACTAAAGTTTTAGTTTTGAGCTAATTTTACAAAGAAGCTTAATCTATAAAATATACATTCGAATAATTTTTATTTATTTAATTGTTCAAAAGTTTCAAATAAGCTTTTCCGGTTTTTCTATAATCACACTTAATACTGTATAATACTGTGTAAAACCACGCGCTGTAAAAATACAATGATAACGAGTGAATGTAAGTGATGTTTGAACAACTGACCGTAGTGAAGCGAAACTCGATGATCGGACGCACAATGTCAAACCAATCATTCATCTTCTGTCCAATCAACTCAGGCAGAACAACGTACAAAGACATCCCCACGTTCTTCACCACCAGCTCCTGACTGTGCAATGAACAAACAGTGCAGATATTGCAAGTTTATTGCAAGTGTACAGTGGCGGCGCCAAGGGGGGCTTGGGGGGGGGGGGCTGGAGTTCCCCCAAAAATATGTCAAGCCCCCCCTAAGCCCACCCAAAAATCATAGTCATGGACATTATTATTTCTTACCACTGTAAATGAAGTCCTGTAATTTGGGTTCAAGTTCGAGGACTGAATCAGTGTGCCTCAGTGCCTTATTATAATATTATGTAGTCAGCGTTCGAGTGTAGTTCTTCATGCTTCGCCAAGCCCCCTCAACTTTTCCCTTAGCCCCCATCGAACAATTTGTGGCGCCGCCACTGCAAGTGTATAACCCCTCAGGAAATCGAGCGTAACCTCACACAATAGAACCACATCACTAATATTGGCCAAAAAGTAAAGTTAATATGGAAGAATGCACTCACTTACAAAGGTACAAGGCTAAGCAAATCTTTAAGCAATTTATTATATTCGTGTATGAAAAATTTGTGTAATTTATAATTTTTATTTTGAGCGCGTAAAACTGCAAGATGTGGTGTATTTGTCTCCAAATTTATCCACGTATTCCACGTGTTTAGACTTGAAGAAATCATCAATAATTGTGCTCTTGTGTGTTTGCCGTCACGTGAACGCCACGGAGAAGGGGAACAACTCGAACAGTACGTCAGCTCTGAGGGGCAAACGTTGTTCGTCTCGCACCAGCTTGACCGCCGTCGATTCGCGAAACGACTGGTTGTCAAAGGTCAGCTGGAAGGTCACCTGGAACGAGTCTGGCAGCGTATCCTCGCGAATTACCTCCATTTGAATTTCGGTGTCGTAGAAATGGCGGGCCACCTGCCACACCAAACATTTTGCCATTACATTCAAAATTATTATTATTATTATTATTATTACTATTATCATTATTAAAATAGCACAGAGAATGACATGGTGTAAATACACGTACAATGCACTATCGCACAAACACACACACACACACACACACACACACATAACAGCGCCTATGAACCGTAGGTGCTACCACAAGAAGAAATTGACATATGAAAGAATATAATTTTTTAGAAACGTAAATGGACAAAAAAATTTCCTTGCAATTCTCGCACATAACATCAATTTAATATTTGAATTATTATTATTTATTTATATTTTGATTCAATTGTATATAGTCATTGATATTTTGTTAGTGCATTTAATTGAATTTCAGTATATTTTAGAAACATGAAAAAGTCACGCTTATATGCTTGAGTTTTCAATGCATTTCAATATTATATTTTCCACCTGCTTGATTTGTCCCATCGTGTAGAATCCGTAGCCTTTCCTTTTGCTGCGATAATGCAGCATGGTGCCGTGTTCTGTCTCGTTTTCGCAGAAGAATGATGGAGGCTTCATTCGCGGATACGAGAAACGCAGATACTCGTGTAAATTATCCAAGCCTCGGGGAAAAACCAGCACAAACAAGCAATTAGTCTGAATACTGAAACAACTAGGTGAATGTAGACCAGTGCTTGTTAACCTGTGTGGGTAATTCCCCACTGATGGGAAATGGAAGAGTTGGCAAGTGGGAAGCTAAATATCGGACAGAACAGGACAACTATGTGTGTGTTTTTATCAATTCTAATTCGTTTATTTTTGTTTCTCATGACCTCTAATGACATTTACTTTTATTTAACGACTGAATTTAATGAACTTATCAGCGCTGTTGTGTGAAAATGATGATATGGCTCATTAAGAAATGGGGAGTCAGAACTCTATTGTACTCGAACATTTACGCATACATTCACAAATAGACATATAGACAGATAGATGTATGAACAACTACACACGCATGCATATATACAAATTGATGACACCTTTTTCACATACCATTAAGAAAATCGCGAACATTTCGGCCGAGCACAGATAGCACGCGATCGTAACCATACTGCCCGACAAACTTGACAAAAAACACGCCCATATTCTCGAAGAACTCCTGCTCGGATACGTTTAGCACCTGTACGATTGATAAATAAACGATTATAATTATTATAATTGTATATTAATTAACAAACGAAGCTGGTATGTAAATGACATGACTGAAATACACTCTTCATGGATGTTTGTGGCAACAACGTATTTGAACAAAAATCTTTCATTTTAAAAAAAACTGTTTAATTTGAAATGAGTTAATTCAAATACAGGTGTGTTGATAAATTATTGTCACATATATATTACATTACAGTATTTTAATGTAATGTAATTTCTGTTTTGTAAGGAAAAATCTCTAGTTCGACTTCAATTAAACATTCATAAAAATTCACCGCCAATTTTTCTCAACTGAAAACCTCAACTGAACTTCTGTCACGTGTTTGTTTGAATTCAAATCAGTAATTTAGCTAGTGATGTGGACGAATTTGTGAGTTGCTACACACTGCAAAATTTTCGCCAACAACTCACCTTGCATGCTGTTCTGGCTAGCTTGGGAACGATGGTTTCTGGATAGACTTGATGTGTGGAGAACGAAGAAGTCTCCACTTTGGCTTCTCTTCTGATAATCTCCCACGTGTCTTCGTCATAGGCCTCCTTCACATAATCGGCCAAATTCTCCAGCAGTAGTCCGTACATATCTGGTGATTTCGGCCAATTATATTCCAGTGTTTTTTTCTTCAGCAAAGCGATTGTGCATCAAAATCCAAAAGAGCGTCCAGTTTGAGCAAAACAAACATTTCTATATGACTAGTAAACAATTTCAGTCCATGGAATTTCATACACTGTATAAAATTGCTCTTAACGTTTTCAGTGTTCGCACCCTTATTTTCAAACCAGCTGTCAGTTCTTGCACCCCTTGAATTCTTGAGAGCTACATGAAAATAATATATGCCTAAAAAAACTGAATTCAAAAGTTTTTTCATGGAATATTCATTCATACAGCTTCATACAGTTTCTTTGAGAATCTTTTTATATATAATTAATAAATATACTTTCTTCAAAATTATATTATATTTTATTTACACAGCGCATGAATTCTGGCACTCCCAAGAAATCGGGCTAGCACCTCCTAGAGTGCAAACATCTCCGCTTAACAGCCGCTGTCATACGCAATGCCAACAACACAGACGCAAAAACAGATATGAGCACAAAAACTGTCTGCATTCAGCGGTGTGTTTATTTCCGGCTTGTGGCAGAATTGACACGAAGCGGAAACAAATATTTCGTAAGAAATTTCAACATTTTTCGACAAATTGGACAAGCGTAAATTCATTGATTAACAAAATAATTGTGCTAGAAGAGCACTATTGGTAACAGGAGCTATAAAAATCGGCTAAATTTAGTGCAGAATTATATGTTGTAAATGCCATAATATTTTATTTCTATTATATAAGCCATTATCCTATTTTAATCGCAGTTTATTTTCGCGTTGAAACTGGACATTAATCGTGTGTAATATTGCCAATTTCGCGAAATCATGCGAAAACCTTTCATGTGACTTTACGAAATTAACCGAAATTCTACAGAATTGCATTTAATCTCTATATCGTGTGTTTACGTGAAATTACATTGTATGTACCTGCAAAATTTTCGCTGAATGCTAGTTGCCACCGGAAGAGCCCTCAACTCAAATGCTCGCGCGCTTTGGCACGAGGTCAGCTGGCTTGCGTCTGGGTCACAGTGAAACAGCACTGCCTGGGGGCATCAGTCGACTGAACAGCCCGTCAGCGTGTGGTCGCTCAGACACGAAGATGTGCCTGCGTCGATTAACTGCGCAGTCGAGTGCGAGGTCTTGATACCGCCTCTGCAAGTGCGCCGAACTCGCCACTGCCTCAGGCAATCATCACATTCGTGTCACGCGAACCCTCCAACACCACGTGACCTGTCTAATACCACGAACAATATTACGTCGTGACAGACTGGTACAAATGTATTTGCACGTGTGAAGTGTCGAGCAAAATTAGCAATAAATACTTGTTGCAAGCTGCAAAACCTGCTCCAACACCCGGCTGCAATACCTGTTCGGTTGAATCATTGCAATCGTCTAAGATATGCAAAAAAATCAGCCGCTTCCGCTTGTGTGTCACTCCATTTCCAGACATAGAAGAAATTGTTTATTATTTTGTCGGGCAGAGTCGTGAATATGCATGCTGCCTTATAATAACTAAACCACAGGCGTGTTGATATCAGTGATATTCAATTATCAAGTGATTCATATGAAGAAAGACAGTTAATTACCAAATATGAACATACGAAAACATCTCTCTATAAGATTCATTATTATAATTCCAAGGAATATTTTAATAAAATTAATTTTACGCACACACGCACACAAACAGATCTACACAGATATATATATATATATATATATATATTCTGTTAAATTCTACAGCGTTTTCTGTGTTGTTTCTTTTGTATGTACATGTCTCAATACGTCTCACCAGCTTCATCTGGTTTTCAGAGAGCTTTCCCAGTAGTACCGAAAAACTCATTTTTGCCCGAGGCACCTTTCGACATATATTAATGTCATCTTCAGGGGCATATATATACACATTACAATCGTAATTAAATATACACTAAACTGAAAATCAAATTTGAATGAGACGTTAAATATTATAGAAAATTCCAATATACAATTATATAAAACTCATTCCGAGTGCGCATTTGCACTGCCGTTTGATGTAGTTAAATTCTGGCTAGATGCAGGATGTTGTGATGCGCTTCTCTGTTGGTTGTTGATGTTGTTTTGCTGTCTAATAGAGGGAAGAATTACGTCAGGTTGTTGTTGGACGTTTATAGTTGGTTTCCTCGTACAAATCAACACTGCCTCTATCATTTTGAGCTTTCTGATGTTATGCTCCTGACAAATGATGGATGTATTGTCAGTGAGGATTGTTCTGTTGAGCTTGATGTTATGCTCTTGCGCGTAGTGTCGAAAAATAGCGCCGTCGTGCAAGTGAGCAGTGAGTCGCTTGTGCAAAGTTGTTGTTGTGTGGCCGATGTATTCAGAATTACGGAGACTGCAGTCTCCAGTTTGGCATTTATGTGAATACACGACGTTCACTTTTTGCGTCTCTTCGGTCCTTGGTAGGCAGCTATTCTTGACAATCGACTGATATGTTTTTCGAGTTTTGTAGTAAATGACTAGTTTAATTTTTGTTTCTGGTTGACATGGAGTAACGTGTTTCCTAATGATTTTCTGAATTGCAGTCTCGTCTTGTTTGTAATTTGAGCTCATAGTGTTTCTGTAATATAATTTGAGTGTATCTTGGTCTCTGTCTCGGTTGTTTTGAGTTTTAATTATGAAGCCATGTAGTTTTTGTCTGACTACGTCATCGATGTCTTTTTGTGTGTAGCCGTTATTAGTCAATAATTTGCCGACTCTATTGATTTCCGCGTCTGTATTAGTCCATGTTGAACAGTGAGTTAGCGCCCTCTTGATGTACGAGCTAATTACACTGCGTTTGTATTGCTCTGGGCATTCACTCTTTGCATTCATGCAAAAACCTAGATTTGTGGATTTCACTTGCACCGATGTTATGAATGATGTTCCGTCTCTTTGAATCAGTATGTCCAGAAATGGGAGTTGGCTGTTTGCTTTATTTTCGATGGTAAATTTTAATCAATAGTTTTTTCAAAGTAGTCCTTGATTGCATGTAAGTTCATGTCGTTTTCTGTGCTTACAGATATTTTATCTATATACCGTACATATATAGATGGTTTCATGTCCGGATGGTTTTAAAGCATTCTTCTTCTAGGTGACTCATGTAGAAATTAGCAAAAGTAACTCCAAGGGGTGAGCCCATAGCTACTCCGTCACATTGTACGTACATATCACCGTCAGGTGAGAGGAACGGTAATTCTTTGGTGCACGCACTTAATAACCTACGAAGATGATGCTCAGGAATGTCCAGTACTGCAGCATGTTTATGATATATATAATCACAAATGATATTAATCGTCTCATCCACCGGAACATTCGTGAATAAGGATTCCACGTCAGGAGAACAATGAGGCGAGATGGTGTTGCAGCTCTCAAAATGTCTATTAGCTCAGTTGATGATCTGAGACTGAATGCTGATGGAATATGCGGCGAAATCAAACCATTCAATTGTTTCGCTAATTTATACGTCAACGATGGTACTTGACTAATGATAGGACGTAATGGATATTCTGACTTGTGTGTTTTGACATTTCCGTATATATATGCAAGTTTATGGTCTCCTTCTATAATTGAAAGTTTCGTTGTGTTTCTACTATTGCACTTACTTAAAAGTTTGTTGAGTTCAGTTTTGAGAGAAGCAGTTGGATTACTCGCGATTTTCCTGAATTTGCTGTTATCAATTAGTATTTCGCGCAGCTTGTTGTGTAACAAAAATTATTATTCTAGTCATTTACTACAAAACTCGAAAAACAAATCAATCGATTGTCAAGAATAGCTGCCTACCAAGAACCGAAGAGATGCAAAAAGTGAACGTCGTGTATTCACATAAATGTCTAACTGGAGACTGCAGTCTCCGTAATTCTGAATACATCGTCCACACAACAACAACTTTGCACAAGCGACTCACTGCTCACTTGCACGACGGCGCTATTTTTCGACACTACGCGCAAGAGCATAAGATCAAGCTCAACAGAACAATCCTCACTGACAATACATCCATCATTTGCCAGGAGCATAACATCAGAAAGCTCAAAATGATAGAGGCAGTGTTGATTTGTACGAGGAAACCAACTATAAACGTCCAACAACAGCCTGACGTAATTCTTCCATCTATTAGACAGCAAAACAACATCAACAACCAACAGAGAAGCGCATCACAACATCCTGCACCTAGCCAGAATTTAACTACATCAAACGGCAGTACAAATGCGCACTCGGCATGAATTTTATATACTTTTATATTGGAATTTTCTAGAATATTTAACGTCTCATTCAAATTTGATTTTCAGTTTAGTGTATATTTATTTACGATTGTTATGTGTATATATATATGCCCCTGAAGATGACATTAATATATGTCGAAAGGTGCCTCGGGCAAAAATGAGTTTTTCGGTACTACTGGGAAAGCTCTCTGAAAAACAGAGGAAGCTGGTGAGACGAATTGAGAAATGTACATACAGAAGAAACAACACATAAAACGCGGTATAAATTAACAGAACATGCATTACAAATGGCCTACTTCCAAGATATATATATATATATATATACATACGATACTCGTATATATACATAGGTGAGTGCAGCAGTCATTTCTGCTTTGATAGTGTCATTTCCTGTCGTTTTACAGGAGTCATAGGCGGGTCCAGAGGGGGGGGGGGGTCGGGGTGCTGAAGCCCCACCTCCAGAATGTTTCCATCAACTCCTCATAACCAAGAGATTCACTACAAGAGGTCAAGAAAAATATCTTTTTTTGGAATTGGTTGATATAAGAATTATCGCAAAACATATTCGCACATTATTGTCTGTGTAAATGTGTGTATGTCATTGAAAAACACCCCAAGTCATGAAGTTCACACGCTACCTAGTCACTTATACATAATTCAGCCCCTTCTTCCGAAAATTGCAGTCTGGGCCCGCTACTGTTCGCCATTACACCTCATGTCTCCTGTCATCCGTATTACAATATCAATAAACGGCTAACCCAGTTGTTACACATATCTTAACACAATGGGCATTTATTCACGGTATACTTTAGTAAATGCGTTATATTATGCTATATTTATATGTTCTTATGTTCTAATATTATCGCTTTTCTATCTCTCTGTCTTCATGTGTCTGGTGTCTGTTTTTTGTGTCTGTGTCTGTTGTATGTGTATCTTGTCTGTGTCTGTGTCTGTTGTCTGTTGTCTGTGTCTGTGTATGTTGTCTGTTGTCTGTTGTATTGATCTGTTGTCAGTGTCTGTTGTCTGTTGTATGTTGTATGTTGTCTGTGCCTGTTGTCTGTTGTATGTTGTCTGTTGTCTGTTGCTGATCAAGATGCATGGGCATTGCATTCATGTAATTGATAGCATTCGCACTTTTCCAGTTGAATCGTCTTCATTTATTTTAATCATAATAATAAATTAGTTTGTCAATGATAAAAAACAGAATAATTATATAATCCTGTTGCACATATTTCAAATGCCACACTGGTACAAAACCTTTGTCAACTCGCCCACCGAAACAAGATACCCTACAGAAATGGAATACTCATTAAGAATGCGAATTCAACACACACACACACACACACACAGAAATATATGAACACAAATATTTGTCAATTTTGGCACGTGATAAGTTGCTCAGTGCAACACCGACATAAGAAATTTAACGATAACAAACAGTGTATTTTTCAGTATGTTTAAAATTAACTACGCCAATCGTTTGTCGAAAAAATACTCAACATTTTCCGATAGAAAAATATCTAAGTCGTAAATTAATATTTCATAATATGAGACACATATAATTTATGTCTCGTTATCATGTATTTTTCAGACAATTTCTGTGAAACGCTTTGCTAATAAAAAAAAAACTATAATGAGTGGACAAAATGCATTTGTATACAAAATTAGCATTAAAAAATAGCCTACACTATTCTAGCTGCGTTGCAAACAGGAGGCGGATTTTATGCGAAGCACGTGCACTTCCAATATGCACGCGCCAGGCTAATTCATATGCAAATCAGCTGGGATAACAGCGGCAGCACATATATCGTTCAACGTTGCATTTCAAAATAGCGCACGCTCGTTGAATAAACAAAATGTACACACACATACACACACACACACACACACACACACACACACACACACACACACACACACACACACACACACACACTCACACACACATGACGCTGTCATCCGCGAAACTTCCTATAACGAGCCATCATTCATCGTATGAATACAAGGCATCAATTATAAGCCTACACTAGACACTAGACACTGTCGTAAATATTCTAGCATGATAATTAAATGGAAGGCTAAACGTTGGAGGAGTCAGCGGAGGCTGCAATGTCGAGCTTTTGCAGTTCTGCTTTGATGGAGCGAATAACGGCAACAGCAGGGTCTTCTCCTTCCTCTTGCAAGCTCGTCGTGGTGTCGGGGTAGAGTTCCGAGGTGTAGCCAGTTCCAATCTGGTCGCTGGAAGGCCTGGTCACCTGGATGGATCTTGACACGGCTGTTGTGCTCGGGGACCAGCAGCTGTAATGTTCGGGAAAGATACTTGTCATCAGGCCAGGTCGGTTGGCTTCTGGTACGGCAGAACAGACCTCCGTCTGTCTATCCCGACCGGGAACATCTTGCGATATCATTTCTGCCTGTTTCACTGGTTTTGGTGGGCCAATTTTATCTGCACACGATCCGGCACTATGAAAACACACACACACACACACACACACACACACACACACACAATAGTTATTATCTCGCAAAATTCCAATATGTCTTCTAAAACCTATTTACAAGTTAAATTTCCCAGTTTTACAAACATTGATTGTTGTGCGAGAAGCGATTCATTCAAGTTGATATTCATCTGAAAAATTCTGCATGTTTTCACAGAAATCACTAAGTGGCAGCTTTAGAAGTAGGATGCAGAGAAACTGATAATAGTGAATTTATTGGCAACTCAGTTATCCTACAATCACAACGAAATTTTTGGCTGTAAACCTAAAAAGATTAATAAATATTTGAGCAATTTTATAAATTGCTGAATTAATTCCAATCGCAGGTAAACACTTCCACAAACACATTTAACAACAATATTCTTGGAAATCGCACGTCAACTGAAAGACATATTAATTCAAGTTATGTGCAAATAACCAGAAGTTTAGGGTATGGTCGCAATAAATTATTTAGGACAATCAGATTTCAATATGGTTATTATTTCTAAATAGTAATTCTCAACGTATGGAATATTACAGAGATAACTTCTAATTTCTAAGCAGTAAAAGCAAAGCTGATTGTGTTAGATTTGATTCAGCTCCACAACAATGTTCCACTCCAATGTTCCAATGTGTCACCTTGTTTGATCGACCTCTTCCGGATGAGAATGTTGATCGCGTTCCTCTCTGGGAGACCGACCATTTGAGGGACGAATGGAGTGATGTCGGAGAGCCACGTCAAAATCCTCCGAGTCTAGCGTTTCTATAGCCGTTTCGATGAGCCGATGAAACCTGCGCCGCATCACCAAGATCTCTTCGGAAACTTCACCACTCTCACAGTCACTGCCTTCTTCCGCTGGCTCTGGTCGACTCCTCTCAAACCTCAGCTGAATATCCTCAACATATTTGCGACTGCGCGGCGGAGACGTCTGAATGGCGGCATCCAGACATTCCAGAACGGCTGCCAACTCTGCGTCTTGTTCGTCTTTTTCGTCTTGTTCGATGGCTGCAGGAACAGCGGCTGCACACAGCTGCACTGGTACATGATCAGATGACACGGTGTCGACTTGAATTGACTCCATTCCAGCAGGCTTGGCTTCGGGCCGAAGCAAACAACTAGTCGGCAATGAAGAGCGCCTTCGTAAAGGCAGCTTATCGTCAGGAATCCGTACTGCCCTCGTTCCAGTAATCACTTGTTTAGTGTGGACGCCCGCTGTACTGCCATCCAGCACGGTTGCATCAGTGGTGTCCCTCGAGTAAGTGATGCCTGTCTCCCGGACAGCCAAGGGATTTGCTGGCATTTTGAGAGAGGGTTCAAATATCGATCCCTTGCACTCCTGTTGGACCACACATAGTTGACATTTTAGTAAAGTTAAAGTTAAAGGCCTCAAGTGACAGCTACTACACGGAAAAAAAACAAAGCTTATGAACACACACAGGTGTGCCCCGTGCAGCTTGCTGCCATCGCAGAGCCGACCCTCTCCACGCTATGACGCCACAAGGACGGAAGATGTATTAGAGAGGGCCACCTCCCCAGAATGCATGACACAACACATGACTGATATCTGGTACCATCATTTACTGCTGGGTAGACAGGGGCTGTTGGATTATAGAATTCGCCCAAAGGAATTCTCCTCCGCCGGGATTTGAATGGGAGGCGGGATGTGAGGCGGGTGTGCTACCACTACACCACTGAGTACAAAATATCTAGTATCTTTAATGTCAGCCAAATATTTTAAATTCAATGAGTTGTGGCACCCTGAACAGTGTATTTGCCTATTGAAGGGTCGAATATTTTTGTTTTCATCATCATTTACACCAAATGATACCGGATGTTTTTGTGAGAGTGTTGGCAGAATGATTGAACGACCACCCACCGTATCGTAATGGTCGAAGGCGTGATTATAAACGCCCCTCACTCCATGGCTGCTCTCATCTCTCCTGTCCACCTGTACTGATCCGCTAGATTGGGAGTCATGTGTTCCCGCCGTGGCAGCGGAGGTGCCACACTTGCAGAGACACGTGGCAAGCAGGCACATGAACAAGAGCCCCACGAGCACAGACAATGACACCACTGCCGTCCAGTACACCGAGGAGGGTGTGGCCTCGGAGCTTGCTTGTTCTGCACGCGCACGAACACCACACAACAAATGAACGTGTACCACGGGTGATTGTTGTGGATTGTTGTTTATTCACTTACTTAATACTATGTATTTTAATATATTCATATGTATTGGTGGCTGTCATTTATTTAATCACCTATCTATATATTGTTAATTGTTGTTATTTATTGAGGAGTGTGGGCGGAGTGACATTATGGGGTGATATCGCATGAATTGTTTATTGTTATTTATTTAATATTTTGTTTTCAAACTCTTTTTCACTCTACATCTTTTGGGCACTTCCAGTACACATGGGGCCACCGCAGGGTGGTAATAGTGCTTGCACTCTTCCCATGCTACTGGATTTACCTGTAATTAATAATAATAATTATAATAATAAAGCGTATAGAAAAATTATATAATCAAAGGCAACTTTAATTGTTATTATATCTACTAATATAAGCTGGTTCACGTAAAATTATCCATTCAAAATATTTTTTGAAACATCCAGCTCTTTCTTGTTGAACCATTTGTTCACGATTTTATACGACGCCAGTCGCTTTTTATAATGACAATTTACCCAACGACATGTTCGATAGAAAAACACACACATCTGTCTTCTCAGATCACTTGAATCCCATCTGAGTCGAATTTAATTAGATTCAAATTTTTTGGCTGAACCCAATTTGCTTGAAAGTCCACATTTTATGCCTTGCTTTCCATGTCTTTATTGTGTTCTTTGTACCTAACCTAACCTAAACAAGTGTGCTCCATTCAGCTATATGATATAACTATCAAGAATACGGAACAACAAATATTACTATTCATATTTGCACAATATTGTGAAAAATGTTTTGAGCGTTGTGTTTTTGAGAAATATGAAATTGTGAAGCTATAGAAGTTGTATGACTTTGTTTTATTTCATTTCATGCCCGGTCAATATTTAGACCAAAATGTTATTAATATACTCAAAATTATTATAAAAATATAAAGAGGCGGTATTGAACGACTTTTCATTATTGTTTAATTAAACAAAACAGTTTCATAACTTGAACGTTATATATTATCAATCTAAAAAACATTCCGCAAACTTGTGTAGAATTTGACGTGGAAACACTAAGAACTTCGCAAATATCTCTGATGGAAAAAACACTATACGAGCGATTGTGCTTCAATTCGCCGGAAACCGGTCAAGTGCATGCAGTTATTGTGCTGTTATTGGGGCCGATAGCTCCCACACCCCAGCACCCCATCCACATGACATCCCCCTCGTGGGTGTACAGATGATCTCGGTCTGTGTAGGCTAATGAGCCGTGAAAAAGATGTGTCTGAATTATGTGTGAATATTCAATGACATCTTTCTGTCCTCTCCCTCGCTTAAATCCTTCTCGAAACGTCTACATTCTCACCTTCTTTCACAGTTGAATTCAACATAATATTTCGAGTGCATGTTCATGAGCGATTTGAGGGCTTGCATGTGTTTGTAATTGTGCGATTGTTTGTGTGTTAAATGCATATATGTATATAGTCTGTTGGATGCTAAATACATTGAATTGAATGATAAATTTACACTATCAAGGAGCAAGGTGAGATGTTTGACTTCAGTTGTTGTTCAGTTTGAGATCCACTAGTGTGCAGTGGACAAATTGGCCTGTTGCTGGTTCTGCGTCTATCACATGACATGTATCACATATACACATATCTCCCTGTCACTTCTCGTACACGGCGTGACACAGTGTCAGCCAATAACTCACCATAAGGCAGAATGTTGTCGATGATGTCTGGGCGTTGATTTTCAGTGATTATCGATGCCGTCGCTTGCTGGTACACCTGCATGACGCTGGAGGGTGGCACGGGCTTGTCTTCATGCAATATAATAAACACTGCTCGCTGCGTCTCGTTGCCATCACGTGCCACATTGAGCACGTGCGTTCTCCACACGGGCCCCTCGCTCCGACCGTTGACGCTCTTATTAAATGATTCCGTCAGGGCTCGGTTGAAGAGGGTGTCAAGTTGATGTTCGAAGTGATCTCTCAAATCAGTCTCGTTCTTTTTGGGAACACGGTGAAAGCGAGAAACCAACCAGAATTGAGGTTCAGGAACGTTAGACGGAGTCGTAAAGCTGTTTGGTTTGTGTTCTGATGGCTTTTTGCTGTCATGAATACATGAACTGCATTTTCGTGGCGCTTTTGTGCTATCAATTTGATGCCGCCTTACAGTGGTATTAGTGGCGTCTTTTCTAGTAGTGTCAGTTGAGTCATTAGCTTGATGAATGGGGTGTATGCTGGATATAGGGTGTTCAGTGATGTTGTGGGTGATTCCTTTCTGGGTCGTGTTTGGCTGTACAGTCGACGTTTTTCCCGGCGAAATTGTATCGAAAGTGAGGTTGGGAGTTGGAGAAAGAGTGTTGAGCGCATTCACCGACCACACGTGCTGATGTAATCCGGATTTGTTGATGAAGCAGTTGTTGTTAGGCGTGGAGCAATTTAGAAAAGTGCCGGCAAGTGTATTTAGTCCTCTACGACCAGTTGCGAGCGAAGTTGTCGCGGAGGATGAGAGTAACATGGTTATATCATTAGTGACACTATTGGGCAGTTTAGCCGTCTGTATCGTGCTGATAGTCGCTCCCGAGGGAGACAGGAAGCTGCCTTCCATCACCACTGGATGTGCGGCGGAATTAGTGGAAACATGTATTGATTTGTCGCCGGTCGCAAGGGATTCAGTTGTGATCGTCGAACCCGGTGACTCGGGAGACTGGCTAGCGGCTGTTATTGAGGATAAATGCCATTGTTCTTCATTTGTTCCATTCGACCTGGTGGCTGTCTGCTTTCTCCGTGATACAAACACAGCTTTGTCAGTTGATGCGGCTTCGGGAATGCTATCATTTACGATTTTGTCACTACCGCTGAGTGTTATAGATGAATTATGCATAATTGGCGTAGGTGTGGGGGCGATTTTGTGATTAGAAACGTTTACCGAAATTGTAGGACGATTAATTTCTTGAGTTGCAAACTGTGATTCGTTTCTTGCCTCAACTCGGGACTTGTTGTCTGTTGTTAAGAGAGGACTTTGGTAATCAGGCGAAGGTTTCGTCGGATAAATTTCCGACAGATTATCTTGGACTGATGTCGGCTGGATTGATGTTTTTGATGTGGAAAATGTTTCGCACAGTTCGGCAGATATATCTCCTGAACTGGAACACTTGCTGCTATTATTCTTATCGGCCACCGATTCTCCTGTTTGGCTCATATTGCTAGAAGGCACGCCTGACATGCTTGCAGTAGAGCTCTCCGAGTGATTCCAAGTCGAAACGTAGGTCTTTGAAGATGCATCTTCTGTAGATGCCCACTTTCCAGACTGTCGGCTGTGCGATTGAGCAAGCTGGCTGGTGTGTGGAACTACAACGGTATGAGTGAGTGTTTTGGTTAGAAGCCATATTCGATCGTTGTCCACTGACGGCGGCTCGCCAGTTACACTCAATGGTGTCATCCACACGAAATAGTCCTCAATGTTGACACTAGGCCAAAGAGTGCTGGCAAGGCTCTCTGTGGACTGCTCGACTAATTGAGATGAATTTTCGCTGTCGTCTGTTCGACTACGTTTGTCTAATCGTTCACTGTTCTCTGTACTCGATAGCGTATCCTCTCTTGAAAGAAAACGCCCTCCGTTTTCTGTGCCATGTGTGCTATTAATTTGGTTGAGATGGTGTTTGGTGGGGCCATTGATCTTGATATTGGGGTGATTTGTGCTCGCTTGCCAAGCATACAATAATGTATTGTTGGAGATGAAGTTATGAGCCGTTGAAGTAATTGGATCCACGCTTTTTCTTGCAGAATTCACGACTGATGTATGATGTTCAAATAGTCTCGCAGATCCAAATGAGTCAGCTACTTCATCTGCCAATCACAAACAATAACACACACTTAATATCTGGAAATTTAAAATTTAAAATGTAGAACGTTTCCAATAAGCTAACGCTCCTATATATATGCTATATATCTGGTAAATATTTATTTTAACAAATAGATCAAAGACACTCACTCACTCACTGATACACACACACACACACACACACACACACACAGACACACACAGACAACATGGATGGCCACTCACTTGCATCTCCCGTGGGGTAGGCCGACAACATTATCAACATTAGCAGGAGCAGAGGAATCATTTTCTGCTGGGGAGCACATCGGGAATGAATTGCACGTTTCTCTCATAGATCTCTCGACACATCACCAACTGAACACATGCATCATTTAATTTCTGCTGTCAACAAGCACACACACACACACACACACACACACACACACACATATATACCACGTCTTTCTTCGAGAATATTCTCTTTTGCACTCTGCGACTACATCTCGTATGAACGCTTGGAAAACGCACTGTACAACTGGCGGATCACTTCACTGCATCACACTGTGTGTGTGTGTGTGTGTGTGTGTACGAGAGTGTGTGTGTGTGTGTAATAGTGCGTTTCCAGTACTACACAATGGGTTCACCACACACAAACACACAAACACACACACACACACACACCCCTCTAACTTCACATCCGCACTCACCCACACTCGCACACAAACACAGGTAAACACACACACACACACACACACACACATACATACAGGTACGTACACATGCACACATGTTCTCGTTTCCATACGTACACTTCCACCCATCCACATACACACACACACGCACATACACGCGTACATATTGTGTAATCGATATTGAAGCGACGTTGTCATAGCAACACCACAGAACAGAAACAATCGAATTTATCATGCGTCTGTAGTGTTATTATATAACTCGCGTGATAAAATAACATGCGACTTCATATATACACACAGACACACACACACACACACAGAGACACACACAAGCACACACATAGACACACATACACACATAGACACACACACACACAGACACACGCACAGACACACACAGACACACACACACACACACACACACACACACACACACACACACACACACACACACAGACAGACACACACACATATACACACATACACACATATACACAGACACACACGTGCTCCCACAGACACACACACAGACACACACAGACATACACGGACACACAGACACACACACACACATACACACAAGCAACTGTATCCGTAAGTGTTTATTCATAATTGAATGCATGCATTGTAAATAGAAATCTCCTCGACGGAAAGATGTCAATTGAGAAAAAATCGTGCACGCGCTGGAATCTATTTAGCACTTGCATTTTGGCCATAACATCTTGCATTAATGTTTCAATATTGAGGCCATTGAGGAATCATTTCTTGCTAGGCAAACATCTGTCATATGCAGCTGCGCAAAACATAAAATACACGCAAAAAATCCAACCAAAAAGCAATTTAAGAACGTCTTTTCGAAGAGTACTTGCTGAAGAAATAGCACGTGAATATGTGTTGTACTTTTTCAGTTTTTGCGATGTTTGTAACACAGTGTTCAGTTTTCCTTTTGAACATATCGTGACAGAGACAAATTTACACGTACACACACACACACACACGCACACATATTGAAGTTGAGTGCAATTTATGAGAAATTGAGGGAAAAGTGCGGCGTGTGAGCGATTCTGAGAATGGGAGCATCGAGATATTCGATAAAACGGAGTACATTTCAGCAGACACGAATTAAAACGACCAACAATGAAAAATACAGCAATAATATGTGAAAACTTGACAACAATTTTACTAATAATCAAACACGTGCCTTTTTGTAAATTACGCTTTAGTCAGACAGTATAAATTGTCCTGTAAGCCGAAACTTGTTTTTTTTAACTCCAAACCATTTGGAATCTGGAGTCGCATACGTACTGTGATGTTGTGAAATTTGTGCCACACACGACCCGATAGATAATTGATTCACAAAGAGAACTCGTGACCATTTCTGCTGGAAAATCTGTCCTCAACACGCCTGCACGCAATTTAAACTCACACACACACACACACATGCACACACACACACACACACACACACACACACACACACACACATGCAGACACACACACACACACACACACACATACACACACACGCTTGCAAGCGAGCTTAATTGACACAGTTTGCTTCAGAAAGCAGAATTGATGTCGGCAAAAAGTTCTGCTTCAAAAAGCTTTTTAAACTTTGATCCAGGAGAAAATATGTTGTGACCGAATATAATAATTGATCTATTATAAGTTTTATATACATCTAACCCATTGGTTGCTTTGTATGAAAAATACAATCGTTAAAAAAATGGTTTTAAAATTGATTAAATAAGCAAGCTCATATAAAATCTACGTGTGAGCGTATATTTTGTGTCGAAAATAATTAATTTATAAAAAACTATAATTTACATTATATTTAATTAATAAATTATGATTACAATATAAATACACATAATATATACCTCTATATTAAACATTACACAGTATACAATAATATACATAAACATAAACTATGTGAAACATAAAAAGTGAAATACATATTTACACATAGAGAAGTGTGCTAGTACATTCAAGGTCTTCCATACGACTAATTAGGGTGTGGTCACTTGATGTCATCTGTGTGTATGTTTGTGTGCGCGTATGTATGTGTATGTGCCCCACATCCGTGCGTGATGCGTAGAGTCAATTGTTAAAAACAGGTCATTGATTATTATCTCCACACTTATCGCTTATTTTGTGGTAGATTTGTCATTGAACATTTTTTTTTCATCTGAGAGCAAATAAATAAAAGATCAACGATATGGATTTTATCAAAAAGATAAATTGGAAAACCTAGTCTTTTAGTTTTTCCAAAAGACTTGAATGAAATTCGCTGTTTCATCACAAAATTATGCTATTTTTCAAATTCATGCATTTTATGTGTTCTATTTCATTGAACCAACAAAATATATCTGTTAAAAAAGAGTATTTATACTTCTTGGGTCACTCAGAAGCTAACCTCGTGGATTTTGAGTGTAAATAGTTCCAAGCAGGTTTGCTCACTATTTAGGCTTGTTAATGGAAATATACTCTATTTTTATGTTGAGACTTACGTCCTGCAGCCTGGAAATTTTTGAGTGGTTTTGCAAGATTTTTGTTTGGGTGTCATTTTCGTTCTACTAAAATTGCGGCATGCTGAACTAAATTTTTGTTTTTTTTATAAATAATCAAGATATATGGGTGTCGGTTTCTAATAATAGTTGTGTGAGATCTCGATAAATAACAAACATTTGGTGTTTATCTGTTTTCACTTTGTTTTAACCAAAAGCTTTGCTATTTTTCAACTCAACTGCTTAAAATAGATTGGATTTCACTTTTTGCTCCTTTAACATGTATTTTGTCATTGTTTTTCATCAATATTCCAGCAGGCACTGTACAAATAATTTTTCAATATTCCTCTATTCCAGTGGATTACCAGTAAGATGCATTTGTCTCTTTGAGCTCACAAATTCACTGCTAAATTCACCAAGTATGCCAGTGGAATATTAACACTCAACACATAAATTACGGTTAAGACAGTCAGTATTTTAAATGGAGAATTAGCTAAGCATTTGGAGATATTGTGGTTCAGAAAAAAATCTGTCCTAATCTATCTATCTGACCTAATCTATCTAGTTTTCTTGCAAGCAGTGTTTGAGTTTGTCAGGTCGTATTCTAAGTCGCCGTCTTGTTCACGCCTTGTCAGCTGGGACAATTTCTGCTCAGCGCAAGATGCCTCCTGTACTGGACATTCCGTGGAACATGCTGGCCGGGCTGGACTCCTCCCGCCACGACGTCTACACACTCAAGGCCTCCGTGTGCACCGGTTTTGAGCAGCAGGCGCGTGACGAGGTGGCCATCAAGCTGCGCAGCGTGGCGTATTTGGCGCGCGGACGTATCTTTTTCGACGTGAAGGCGTGCCACATTGACAAGGTCAGCCCACGTGTCTTCATTGACCTCTCATGTCAAGTGTCTTCATTGACCTCTCATGTCACATGTCTTCATTGACCTCTCATGTCACGTGTCTTCATTGATCTCTCATGTCACGTGTCTTCATTGACCTCTCATGTCACATGTCTTCGTTGACCTCTCATGTCACATGTCTTCATTGACCTCTCATGTCACATGTCTTCATTGACCTCTCATGTCACGTGTCTTCATTGACCTCTCATGTCACGTGTCTTCATTGACCTCTCATATCACATGTCTTCATTGACCTCTCATGTCACTTGTCTTCATTGACCTCTCATGTCACGTGTCTTCATTGACCTCTCATATCACATGTCTTCATTGACCTCTCATGTCACGTGTCTTCATTGACCTCTAATTGACCTTTAATTGTTTCTCTCTGAACAAGTATGTTGCTGCTTGATTCACAATGTATTCCATTACTCTATCAGGGTAATCATACTTTTGAGTGTCCTTTATCGGTCTACGTTTTTAGAGGCCTATTTGAGTGTTTGTTTATGTGTTTTTATTTGTGTTTGTGTGTTTATTTGTGTGTTTGTGTGTGTATTTGTGTTTGTGTGTGTATTTGTGTGCTTGTGTGTGTGTATTTGTGTGCTTGTGTGTTTGTTTATGTGTGTTTATTTGGGTGTGTGCGTGTTTGTTTGTGTGTGTTTGTTTGTGTGTGTTTATTTGGGTGCTTGTGTGTGTTTATTTGTGTGCTTGTGTGTGTTTGTGTGTGTTTATTTGTGTGCTTGTGTGTGTTTATTTGTGTGCTTGTGTGTTTATTTGCGTGTTTGTGTGTGTTTATTTGTGTGCTTGTGTGTGTGGTGTAGGCGTTTGAACTGCGCTCGGTGGATCACATAGACGTGGTGATGGCCGTGCAGGAGTCGTTAGGTTTCACCAACGACGAAGTGAGTGCCTACGCTTTTTTGTTGCCTACGCTGTCCACACTTAAGCTCTGATTATTTTGTATATACAGACTGCCGAACGCTTAACGACGGATATCAAGAGAAATGATACAATAGGACTACGGGAAGAGTGATAGAAATGATAGCGCGAGATATTGGGGAATATTTCGTATATTGGATATTGCCAGATTTTGCCAATTATCAACCAGTATATGCCAACAAAGAAACAAGGCATGATTAATGATGAAATATTGCGGTGCCACTGAAGCACAGACACGCACTGTCGGTATGTTTGTCAGTGTGTTATTGTTGATGTGCATGTTGTGGCAGGAGCTGTGTCGCAGCAAGCTGATGCAACTGCCTAGCCAGTTTGACTGGACCAAATGCCTGCTGTTGGCACAGAAGATAGCAGGATTCTCGGCCAGTCCTCTCACCGCACCCACCGCCACCTCACCATCGTCAGAAACAGGAGCAGCAAGTTCGTTTGATGGGCAGAAACACACCGAGACTGACGGCTCAGATGAACCAACGAGCGACAAGCCTGGCGATGTTGATACGGGAGAGGTGAAAGTGGTTGAAGACGTGACTTGTCGTGTTCACGTGAGTCACGGCGTCAACGGTGAGGCTTCACGTCTTCATCCCGTCTCGTGCCAGGGAGATTCTCAAACCTCCTCCTCCTCCGGCCTGGTGGAGGACAGCAGCTGTGTGTCGACGGTGAGTGTGGGAGAGAATATCTGTGTTGACGCGGTATCGGTCACCAATGACGGCGGTACTGTAACAGCGGCAGGCGTGGTGGTCGAGTCGAATCATCGGCACACCGAGGTGCCACAGCGCGACTCGTCCGCCGATCTGACAGCAACCGGCGGTAATGAGACTCAGGAGATGTCAATTCTGCTGTCAAATTCTGGCTGCCCGGCGGACACGACGCAACACACTCACTGTGAGAACGGTTCTCCCGTTCAGCGGCTCAACATTTGCGTGAGCGGCGGTGCTGAAGTCAAGGCGGACGCTGGCCAGTTGTCCCCGGGGGTGGCTCCCACTGTGGTGCCGGTGGCCGGCGACGCTGAGCCTAGTTCTAACGCTGGTTGTGCCGATACAACGCCATCGACGGACGGCCGAGGAGTTGACGGATCCGGCGACAGGACGGTGGTGGTTATTGACGCATGCGACAACAACAATACGTCGACTGAACCCGAACACGCGTCATCGACAGCAGACAGCAACGTGGAACCGTCCGATACACCCTCTATCCGACAACAGACAGGGGAGGCGGCGGTGCCGTCGTTTCGAGCCACGTGTTTCCGCTCGGGCGGCTGCGGTGGCGCCAAAAAGCACGTGTTCACCTCACAGACGGCCTCGGCGTGGTTCGGCGGCGCCGTGCATGACAAGTTCGGCTGGCGCGTGCAGATGAAGCGGCCCGACATCGAGGTGGTGTTGTCCATTGATGATGGTTAGTCACAGACTGATTTGAGGGGCGGGATACCCACGATCAACATACACGCACACACAATATCAACCTTGGTAAATACAATACTATTATTAATTATTTATTATTAATTACAGGCAAATCCAGTAGCATGGGAAGAGTGCAAGCACTATTACCACCCTAAGGTGGCCCCATGTACCGGAAGCGCCCAAAAGATTCAGAGAGAAAGAGAGTTCGAAGAGAAAAAAGTCTAGAAAGAGATTTGGAAAGAAAAAAATAAAAAAATAACAATAAATAATAAACCATCATCCGATAACAATCCATAATATCACTCCGCCCACGCTCCTCAATAAATAATAACAATCAACAATAAATATGTGATTCAGTAAATAACAGCCATCAATAAATAAGAATAAATATTAACAAATAAGTAATAAATAACAATCAAGAACAATACATATGATTCAATAAGAAACATCCAACAATAAATATAAATATGATTCAATAAGTAACAACAATACAAATAAATATGATTCAATAAACAATAACACCAATAAATATGATTCAATAAACAACAACAACAATAAATACGATTCAATAAACAGCAACAACAATAAATATGATTCAATAAACAACAACAACAATAAATATGACTCAATAAACAGCAACAACAATAAATATGATTCAATAAACAACAACAGCCAAAAAGTAAAAGTATAATTTAATAAATAATAACAACCAATAATAAATAGTAATAAATAGAGAGTAAAATAGGGATAAATATAAATAAATAGAAAATAAATAACAATAAATATGAATAAATATACAATTAATAAGACTCAACAGTCAATTCCGCTCTTTCAGTAGCATTTCATTTACTTTGGCCTTGAATTTGTTCAAATTGTTCTGCGAGAAAGCCTCCTCCTTCAACGTGTTCCAAGTAGACACAGTGGCCGGAAGAAAGCAACGTTGGAAGTGTTTTGTACGACAACGAATTGGAGCCATGCACTGGGAATGCTGTTTGGATGTAAACCGTGTGCTTCTTGCTGCCACGAAATCATCAGGAATTGACTTGCTCATCGGATGATGGTCGTTGTGCTTGATCTTGTACAGCATGCACACGCTGCTGACCTTTCGACGATGGCAAAGATCACCAAGAACCAAGTCACCACAGAGGAACTTGCAAGTTCTAACAACTCTGTTGATGAGATTGAGGTGACAATCCGCAGCAGAAGACCACACGGGGGCGCAGTACTCCAGAATTGGCAAAATGAAACAGCGAAAACAATTTTTTGAGATTGTGCTGCTACCGAACATCCGATATGCCTTTCTTATAATTCCCAGTTTCCGCGATGCCGAACAAACTAGCTTCCGAATGTGACTCTCAAACGTCAGCTTTGAGTCTACATGTACTCCCAATATTTTGAGCTCATCACACACGTTGAGTTGGGCGTCATTTATGAGGATAGCTCCATGTGAAGGCTGAACGGTACGTGACCTAGAAACCAACAAGCATTTAGATTTCGAAGTGTTCAGCATCATATTCCACCTCTCACACCACTTCAGGACGCTGCTGAGATCGTCGTTGACCGTTTGACGCACCTGTGGTCTGTCCGAAGGAGATGAAATTACAGCCATCAAGGTGATATCATCAGCATATCCATATACAGGGTTGCGTGTGGTTGTGTACAGGTCAGCGGTGTAAATGTTGAACAAAATAGGACCCAACACACTTCCCTGCGGGACACCGGACACAATGCTCTGCCAGCCACTGTATGCTCCATCGATGGCAACACGTTGTACGCGATTGGATAGAAATTGATGCAAAACACTTAGCAAACGGCCGCCGACTCCAATGTTTCTCAGTTTTTGCAACAAGCCCTGGTGGCTCACACGGTCAAATGCTGCCGAAAAATCCAACTGCACAATCCAGGCTTCACTGCCTTTGTCTAGCACTTGCTGGAGCTCATGCGTGATAGTAAGCAGAGTGTCAGTCGTGCTGAGTTTTTTGCGGTATGCAAATTGGTTTTCCGACAGCAGATTGTTGCTCTCCAGGTACTTGGACAGTCTGGAAGATATCAAGTGCTCGAATATTTTGGACAGAATCGGCGTAATTGATATTGGCCGGTAGTTTGCAACATCAGCTGAATTGGTTCCTTTTGGTATGGGCGTGATATTCGCAACCCGCCAACATGATGGAAACGAACCAGTCTTCATCAAGCGCCTGAAAAGAGCACTGAGCTTCGGAGCTAGAGTATCTGCCGTGTTCTTGAAAAATAGCGGAAACATATTCAGAGGGTCTGTTCCTCCGTGGGCATCTAGGTCTTTCATGAGATTCGCCACTTCTTTTGATCGGAAGGCAATGCCTTTGATTTTCGGGGCGAGGACAGATGAATCGTCAGACGGAATGGACCCTTGACATTGCTTGGTATTGAAGTAATCCATAAGCAACTCTGCCTTCTCTGTTGGGTTGATTTTGAGCTCACCGTTCGCTGAAAATAAAGGAGGGACAGACAGGTCATGTCCAAACACTGACGATTTCAACGTTGACCACCATTTGTGGGCGTCATTGGCAGATGTTAGCTTTTCAGCAAGTTTCTTTGAGTGACGTGTTTCCGCTTCTGAATACACATGCTCAGCATGCCGTCTGGCCTCAGTGTAGACATTCCATGAATCGGCTGAGCGTGATTGGAGCCACTTGTGGTAAGCCTCCTGCTTGGATTCACGTGCGCTGCGACATTCGTTGGTGAACCAGGCTTTGTCATCAGAGCGAAAACGTAGTTTTTTAGTAGGCACTCTCCTTGAGATGACATCGGTAATGTATTTGTTCAATGCATCGATGGGGCATTCCTTCTGCTGCAGATTTGAAACTTTAATTGATTTCAATTCATCATTCACCTTCACCCAGTCAACATTGTTCTTCATGTGCACGAGCCTTGAAATCGTGTAAGGAGAAACCTTCTGTCTCAATGTCAACTTCACGGACAGCGACGAGTGATCTGAACTTCCTATTGGAGCTTCCACGTTTACACTCACGATATCTGAGACGTCTGTCATAACCAAGTCCAAACAGTTACCCGCTTGATGTGTGGGACCGGACACCATTTGGGAGCAGCCAGAAATGTTGCAGAAATCATATGCTGCTCTACCATGAGCGTCTGTAGGAGATGTCGACAAGAGCCACTCACGGTGATGGGCGTTCATGTCTCCCACAAATACAAATGCTGACTTGGTGTCCTTCTCCTGAATTGTTGACATGGCTGACAAGAGACATTCGTAGATAGAGTCGTTACTGTCTGGATTTCGGTAGGCTCCAAAGATGTAAAAATTCATCAAGGCGGTGTTGACACGCAGCAGCATAAATTCATGACAAGTGCAGTCGTGCGCTGTAATTCTCGTTGCTGAAAAGCCTTTGCGTACGTACACTGCCATGCCACGCCGCCTGTTTTTTGAGTCACGTTTGATTAGCAATGGCTTACTGAAACCTGGCATCAAGAGCTCAGACTGGTCCCGATAATCGGACACAAGCGTTTCGGCACAGATAACGATGTCCTTGGAGCGACTGGCTGCTGTCAAATCTCTGATGTTCTTAAACAAGCCCCTGATGTTGGCGAAAAGTATATTTGAAAATCGTTTTTGTGGTCGAGCAGGACCGGGATTCATTTCAACATCGCCACACATCATCAGCAGAAACGACAAATCCACGGTGTGAGAAGGCACACACACAACGCAAAGCAGACATACAAATAAACACATAATGCACGACGCATGCGAACACAAAAACACAACACATAACACATGCATACGAAATTATGATTATTATTGATTGATTGATTATTGAATTATTGATATTACTATCTCTGAAATCCACACGATTCGTCGTCTGAATATAACTTGCAACTTTTTGCTGTTATTATTAATGTGTGTGTGCGTGTGTGCGCTGAAGTGTATGTTTAGCATGACAACACATGCGTTCTTTAAGTTGTCGTTATTTTAATGTTTTTTCCAAATAGGCAGTAATTCAGTTAATCCTATTGTTTTTTCACGAAAATTCTATGACGAGGATTTGGTTGTCTGTTTCTAGCGTCGTGTGTGTTTGTGTGTGTGTGTGTGTGTGTGTGTGTGTGTGTGTGTGTGTGTGTGTGTGTGTGTGTGTGTGTGTGTGTGTGTTTGTGTGTGTGTTTATGAGCAGATACGGCGACAGTGGCTATTGTATTGACCCAACACTCGCTGTCAAATCGTAACATGATCAAACTGGGTCCCACCACGCTAAGATCCACCGTCTGCTTCAACATGCTGATGCTGGCCAGACCGAAACCCTGGGAGATTGTGCTCGATCCTCTCTGTGGCAGCGGCTCCATTTCTCTCGAGGTACCTCAATACCATACGAATATCACCATGCCTCACTGTGTGATACCACCATACCATGTCACTATTACCATACCACCATCTCACGACATCACATCACATGGTGGCATATCATCACTTCATCAAATAATTACTTCATTACTTCATCATCATATTCTCTTCGTATCTTCATAATCTTCTATATGTCTATGCGGTTTTTTCTTTCATATAGAGCGATACCCAGCGAGATACTGTGATTGGCACTGCTGTTTGGATGTGCCTTGATATTATAGTGTTTCTAGTATTCACTTCATACACATATGAGTCCAACATATATATTTGTTGGACTCCGTGGTGTAGTGGAAGCACACCCGCCTCACAAGCGGGAAGTCTGTGAATCGAAACCCGGTGGAGCAAAATTTCTTGGGCGAATTCTATAATCCAACAGTCCCTGTCCACCCAGCAGTGGTCCCATATATCAGTCATGTGTTGTGTCATGCATTCTGGGGAGGTGGCCCTCTCTAATACGTCTTCCGTCCTTGTGGCGTCATAGCGTGGAGAGGGTCGGTTCTGCGGTGGCAGCGAGTTGCACGGGACACACCTGTGTGTGTTCATAAGCTTCGTCTTCTTCCCGTGTAGCAGCTGTCACTTGAGGCCTTCAACCTTTAACACATGTGTGTGTGGGTATGTAGGGAGTGCAGGCGTTCCCGGGTTCGTATCATTTATGCGGCGACAATCATCATGAGTCGGGACCGCGTACACTGCTCAACCAGCAACACTGTCAACAACAACGACAACAAAAACAACAACAACATCAACAACAAAGCATCATCAAAGGTTTGCTGACTTGAACGACTCAATCAATAACACCTATGTCCAGATTGCAATTCAGCACACACATACAGACACACGCGTACAACTCAGACGCCAACACAACATTAAATCAACCACAAGGACCTGTGGAACAGCCCTGTCACAGTGCCGTGTCTTTCCTCAGGAGCTCGAGGTTGCTCGGCCAGACAGTCTGAGGAACAAGACTCCATCAACAACTCTGACTCCAGTGAGATGGCAGCAGAGAACTCAAACACCGAGCCAAAATCTTCTCAGTCGCCGCCGATCGGCTTCTCCATGGACGTGGTGCGCTGGGACGCCTGTCATCTACCTCTGCTGGACTCGGTGGCAGATGTGGTCGTCAGCGATCTGGTGTGTATCTGTGTTTGTGTGTATCTATGTGTGTGTGTGTGTGTATTTGTGTGTTTGTAAAGTAAAGTAAAGTAAATTGCTTTATTATTACTCCAATAAGCTGGCTTTTCAGTACAATTTGTGTGGTGTGTGTGTGTGTGTGTGTGTGTGTGTGTGTGTGTGTGTGTGTGTGTGTGTGTGTGTGTGTGTGTGTGTGTGTGTGTGTGTGTGTGTGTGTGTGTGTGTGTGTGTGTGTGTGTGTGTGTGTGTGTGTGTGTGTGTGTGTGTGTGTATGTATACCGGTGTGTGTGTGTGTGTATTTATACCGGTGTGTGTGTGTGCATGTATGTTCATGATGTCAGCCATTCGGTAAGCGGTTGGGCTCGGTGTCGTCCAATGCTCGCCTCTATCCACTCTGGTTGGAGGAGATAGCGCGTGTGTGTTGTCCCCGCTATGGTCGCGCCGTGTTGCTCACGCAGGACAAAAAGTCCATGGATAAGGTGATTCATTTGTGTGTGTATTTGTCTGCGTTGATTTTTAGCCGGAAAAACACGTGCAATGTTTTGTACGCGTGACTTCCCTGGGAAAATTTGACAAGAAATTTATTTTTATCCATTACACGTGTTGTTTTTATCACTGATCCGCCACACAATTTTGAGTGGGAATTTTCTTCCAATTAGCCCGGTTTTATTTGATCATTGAAGCCATATCATGTGTGTGTGTGTGTGTGTGTGTGTGTGTGTGTGTGTGTGTGTTTGTGTGTGTGTGTGTCAGGCGCTGAATCGTCCGAGCGTGCGGCAAATGTGGCGAGTTCGCATTGTTCCTCGAATCAACATAGGCGGGTTGCTGGGTTGTGTGTACGTGTTGGCTCGCTCCGACGTGCTCGTGCGGCGGCGAGCTCGTGCGGGTAACAGCGCCAGCGCCAGCGCAGCAGCATGCAAACAGGCTGAGTCCAGCGAGCGAACCAACCCCTCCACCGATCAACCGGCGACTGAGCCGCTAGCAGAGGTGAGGCATATGTGATACACAGCGAGGTCTCTCCCTTTCTCACACATACACACACGGTATAATTGAGTAAGATATTCATTGTGCGCCTTGTAACTTGATGCATTTAAAACCGCTGATCTACACAGACACACACACATAGATACACACACACACACACAAATACACACAGATACACACACACACAGACAAACACATAGATACACACACACACACACACACACACACACACAAATACACACAGACACACACATATATATACAAACACACACACACATAGATACACACACACACACACACACACACACACACACACACACACACACACACACACACACACACACACACACACACACACACACACACACACACACACACACACACACACACACACACACACACACACACACACACACACACACACACACACACACACACACACACACACACACACACACACACACACACACACACACACACACACACACACACACACACACACACACACACACACACACACACACACACACACACACACACACACACACACACACACACACACACACACACACACACACACACACACACACACACACACACACACACACACACACACACACACACACACACACACACACACACACACACACACACACACACACACACACACACACACACACACACACACACACACACACACACACACAGACACACACATAGATACACACACACACACACATAGATACACACACACACACACACACACAGACACACACATAGATACACACACACAGACAGACACACATAGATACACACACACACACACACACAAACACACATAGATACACACACACACACACAAACACACATAGATACACACACACACACACAAACACACAGACACAGACAGACAGACACACACACACACACACACACACACACAAGGACACACTAACTTGAACACAAAGTAGATACAAGCAATGACCAATAGAGAAAGCTTGTTTAGCTAGTTGGATTTTTATTTTAGTTAGCTCGTTGGTTTTTATTATTTTGTTCACACACACACACACACACACACACAGTTTAATCGTCCAATGAGCATCAACAAGCAGTGACAAGACTGGCAAAATGAATCGGTAAATGTGTGTGTGTGTTGCAGAAAGTCAGTGAAAATTGACTGAGTTCACCCTGTCACTCGCACCAGCTCGTGATCAAACTCACCCCACACTGCTCGATTCCCATTTGTTGTGTTTCGTGTTGAATGTTTCGGCTATTGTTGAGTGAGGTTTGGTTACCACGTTTAAACGTTTGATATTTGCCATATTCACACAATTTTTGCTTGTTTTGTACGTACAATTCACGTGCAATTTTTGTTCAGTGTTCATCTGTTCAATAATGAAATGGCGTTGATGTTGTTAATACGTTTGTAAAATAGGAAGATGAAGTTTTGTAATATATTTAATACAAAAATGTGTCTCGTGTAATTTATTGTATAATCACTCGCTCAACACAAACACACACACACACACACTTGTCATGTGTACAAGTTCACAATACACCCAGCTGCTCGCATTATACAAACTATCATCGCTGATTCAACTTATATAAATAAAACGGTAGAAAAATCGTAATCGGCGCAAAAACGGCGCATTAAAATCTCACATGATTCAGCAAACAAACAGAGCTCAATTTTTACGTAATCTCACAATAGCCTCGAACACAGACAACCGACGGTCGAAGGAAGACGCCAGGAGCGCATATCACGTGCATAGCGGCCATTTATTTATTTATCCCTGCTAGCTGCGTGGTGCGCGCGACCCCCGCAGCGAGCCAAACCTCACAAACACCGATGACAGACGCGATTGCAGACTTTGAGAGCAGCTAAACAGGCGCCGCGACCTGTGTCTCATATTGAGTTGGGCAGACGTCTTGAAGGGGGGCAGCACGGGCGAGGCGGCAGTGTCTTCCTGCAGCGACACGTGATCGTAAAGACTGCGCCTCGGCAGTGAAGCACGTGCCAGCCTCGTGACGTCTGTCGTTTCATCGGCGGCGGTGATGGACGGACAGGCAGATTCACTAGCAGAAGATGCACGAGATGAGGGGGTCAGAATGGTCATCTCACACTCACCTGCCCTACACCATCTGTACAAACACACACACACACGAACACACAAACACGGTGTACAGTTTTCTAGTGGATTTGAGTCATTATACCAATGCTGCGCCTGCTAAAATATGTTGCGCCTAATTGATAATTGCAAACGATATCGCAACTATAACGATAACTATATACAGGCTGAGACATCAATGAACAAAGGAACTAGCCAAGGTCAGATTCCAACCGCCAAGCCTGAAATTTGGAGTCCGCGAATTCCTGAATTCCAGCCTGAACAACCAATGAACAAATAGGTGAATTCTCTTCGTCATAACAAAGATTATGTTCATAGTATGCATGTTTAGTGTGCACGTTTGTTGGACGCCGTGGTGTAGTGGTAGCACACCCGCCTCACAAGCAGGAGGTCCGTGGTTCGAACCCCGGCGGAGCAGAATTTCTTGGGCGAATTATATAACCCAACAGCCCCTGTCCACCCAGCAGTAAATGGTACCAGATATCAGTCATGTGTTGTGTCATGCATTCTGGGGAGGTGGTCCTCTCTAATACGTCTTACGTCCTTGTGGCGCCATAGCGTGGAGAGGGTCGGTTCTGCGGTGGCAGCGAGTTGCACGGGACACACCTGTGTGTGTTCATAAGCTTCGGCTTCTTCCCGTGTAGCATCTGTCACTTGAGGCTTTAGCATATTTTAAATAGCACAGCGTTTTTTCACAGGATACAACATCACTGACATCTCACTGATATGTGCCGTCTCCAGAAGCGTGTGGAGCCACGCGTCCTGACGTTGCTGTGATGGTAGGTGCAGAGCGACCCGACCCTTGTGCTCGTGCTTGTCCCGTACTCCCCCGCTGTTGTTAATGCTCACACACAGAGGAGGCTCTCCGCTCACTTCTGTATTCTATCAAACAAACACACACACACATTATGTTTGGCCCTATAATGCCGAGTGTGTCGATTTGGTGATGTTTGATTCATTGGCCTATGCTGTGTGCTGATAATATCCAGTAAGTAGCAGCAAGTGCCGACTGTTACGACTTCTACACGATGCATCGATCATAGTGCAAGAAGGACGGTAATATTGTTTTGTCGCGATAGATGCAACAGCACCGCGTTGCTGGATTAGCTGGGACACAGAATGCTAGAACAGCCTGCAATAAAATAGCGATTGTCTTGAGAGCGACGCCTCCGCTTTCACAACCACCATTTTCCTAGCTTCCACAACCACCATTTTCCTAGCTTCCACAACCAAAATGGGTGGTACGTTCTGGACTCCTATATAGAGTGTGTAAATTTAGCAGGAACACAACAACACAAGCTTCTAGCTTGTTTACCTAGCTAGTGTGTGCATCCATGACTATCATGCATAGCTATTTTAGCTGAACTCGGGTGACGAACCCGCACCAAACATGCAACCAACACGAACCAACTTCTGGTTTCAGAGATCAACGCTACGCAGCGCAAGTACGCACAACAAATCACGACACAATATGAAAGTCAGAGCCTCAACAACACCCCCCCGGCCGGAAGGGGGCCGAGTTTTGAGTGGCCTCACGAAATATATTAAAACTTGTCATAAAGTAGCGCATAAAAGTCCCCAGCTTAATGAAGATCGAGGAACAGCTGGTAACTGCATTTTCACAAAATCGGACCTCCATTATAATGGAGTGGCCAGTGTTGCCTTCGGGGAGGCTCTGATGAAACGATTATCGAACATTGTTGTTGATCAGAATATATTAACAATTGGACATCAAATCTCTATACGAAAAAGTCACATGTAAATGTAATGCCAGTGCGAAATTCACGAGTCCAATTTACCGACGCGCATGTATTTGTGTGTGTGTTAAAGCAAGAAAACATATGTCATTCATATTTGTGTGTTTTACATTGTATAATTATGGTGATTGTCACACCGTGTGTGTGTTCCGAAAAATGGTTTTTACTCGATGCCATAAGGTGGAAACACACACACACACACACATACACACACACACATACACACACACACTGATATACACACCCACAACATGCAATTTCGACGCGCATGACATTCACATAGACTGACACACACACACACACGCACAAACACGCAGACACTTTACTCCATAAGTATTTGCCAAAAGACAAAGAGAAAAAATGAATGTTTTACACAGGTGTCTAATGTTCCACTCTACTCTCTTCACGCACACGCACATACATACAGCCAGGTGTATGTGCGAGCATGTGTGTGTGTGTTTGCGATAACTTCTGAAAACGTCAGATCGAGCGCAGCACACACACACACAAGATGACGTGTGCACAAAAACTGCTAAACAAACACGATCAATGGCGTATGTTTGTTGTGTGTGTGTGTGTGAGCACTGAAAACAGAAACAGAGGACGAGGGGACGTAGGAAAGAGAAAGAGAGGATGTGTGCGAGGGTAGGTGTCTGAAAGACGCCACTCAATTGTGAGGTGCGTGGCATTTGTGATGCGGGTGTGCAGGCACACTGCGTCCCGGTGTTCTCCGACCAGTGAGAGCTGTGTGTGTGTGTGAACAGTGAAGTGGTCTCAATGCAGCATGTCATAGCAAGCAGCTTGAAGAGTCGGCAAGTAAAATAGAGGAAAGAAGACAGGAGTCGGGAGGCGACACTCCAACATTCCATCCGTGGTTGAGGGCAGTTGAAGAACATACCAACACAACTGAAGTTGAATGTTGAAATGATCGAGATGAGGTCATTCTAGACCACTGACAGAACAACACAACTCCATCCAGGTAAAACAACTTCATCCAGGCCAAATTACGTGAAACACAAGCACCATACTATCATCAGAGGCTGGATCCTCCAAACGGCAATGATCTGCTTCCACCGTGTTCTTCTAGCTTCAACTGACCAGCGATAGGTGTCACATACACAGTGAAGAACGCGGTGATGTGAGCGCTGCACAACACACCGCTACGCATCAAGGAAGTCGAACTAGTGACTGATCTGATTGAGGAGCACATCGTGGACCCGCAGTACTGGCGGATTTGCATGACTCAAGCATGGTGCGGGAATGTTGTTTTGGCATATGGCATGCGTTGACCCGTCTGTGCTGTAATTGGAAACACGACGACGACGACAGAGAAGGCAAAGCTTTCAATGAAAATACCCGCCTCACCGTCAAATGTCACACCAGGTAACACAACACTCCATTACACACACACACACACACACACACACTCTTTCTCTGCCAGATCTCTCAAACTCCACCACGGTAGCAGTAAGGCAAACTAAAATTCGCACGAGCGATGCCGAAATGGAATTTGAGACAATTCCCAAGGAATCCTCTAGTTCAGGGGTCCTCAACCTTTTGATGGTTCCATACCCCAAATGGATTATCGAATATGTTCCATACCCCCGACTTACCCGACTGTTCAAGTAATTATCACCAATCCCATTATTTAGACTTTGGATACGGATTACTAGGAAAAAAACATGGTCGTTGATAATTTTATCATTTATGAACGATTAATCATTTATGCCAGTACCCAGAGTCAAAGACCCCCGGTCCTTGGTTCTCATACACCCAAGGGGTAAGCATACTCCCGGTCAATAACTCCTGCTCTAGTTGAACGCAGTCTGTACACACAGCGATCGCACAGAACACCACGTTCTCTGGACGAAGTTGATCTGCACTTAAAATACGAGCATCTGCATAGAACCAGCATGCGAAACTACAAATCCAACGAACCAAACGTGATATGAAATCTCACAGGAAATAAGTCAATGAGCAGACGGAAGACCTAGAGCAGGTATAACACAGGTACACATTTTCAGCAGTATAGACAAGTTATAAATGAATCAAAAGAATATAATAATTGTATCCACTGACTTGACATGTGTGTGTGTGTGTGTGTGTGTGTGTGTGTGTGTGTGTGTGTGTGTGTGTGTGTGCGTGCGTGTGTGTGTGTGTGTGTGTGTGTGTGTGTGTGTGTGCGTGTGTGTGTGTGTGTGTGAAACAGACAGACATCAAGCGAGAACGCATTGTTTGTCGCTGATAAAAGCGACGCAAGTGACAGTAGTGGTAATTGCTCGGACAGTTCACTGGACAGGCCCTCATCCTCATCATCTAGTCGCTCACCCGCCCCTGCAAGCCGGAATTTCACACCGCATCTCAACACTAACAACAGTAGGAATAACAATACTTTCTCCGCCGATCACCGCCAAATGAGCATGTCTGACACGCAGCTGAGTACGGCATGCGACCCACACATCATTGCCTCAGCTGCCGTCGTCGGGACGGGGTCAGTCGTACACGCCGGTGCCTCTATAAGCAGTCAACTGAGTCTGGACGCTCTGGACAGCGGTGTGTTGTGCACCCCTTCAACCCATCCACTTCCACATCAACCATCTCCTCCGCCACCACCTCACGACACGGACACAGGAGCCACGCCAGTCGAGAACCAGAACAATGCCGGAATGAAGCACGCACAGTCAATTGCCGACATATCTTGGCGCTCGCTCAAGCAACTCAAAGCCAGCAACACTCAACATCAAAGCAACAACAGCATTGGAGGCGGGGCAAGTCGGTGGTCCCTGGCAGCACGTCGACTCACAGTCACACAACAGCAGCAACAGCACGCGACGCCCCGGCACAACTGGCCTCAGTGGCGCGCGCGCACCACACCGCTCGTGA